>VZRL01005283.1:904894-921770 GCA_013397895.1 Origma solitaria | reverse complement strand
GATAGGGGGTGGGGGGTGAGGGGAAGAAATCAGTTCTGGAAAGCTTTGCAAATAGGAAATAAAGGATAACAAATATCTAGGCATCTTAAGAGGGACCTGGATACATTTATGAAATACAATTACTATATTTCCAATTGTGGTTAGAAAACCAGACTTGGTCCTGTAGGAAGTTTTGTCTATTCCTCCCTTTCCTGGTGCAACCTTTTCATAGCGTGTGATATTTAAGAGTGACTATGTATGCCTACAACTAATGGCCAAAATACTGAAAAGCTTTGCATCTTTAATACTGTGTTACAGTCTTGCTTACAGACCAAAAAATAGAGAGGAGGACTTTACCTTTGTTTAATTGAATAGCATTGGTGTTTATTCACATCTAGTGTTTCAAAGGAGTCATTTCAGAATAAAACTTGAAAATGTCAGCTCCTTGTCTTTACTACTGTTCTTCACACTTCTTTGTCCTTTTCTTTGTCCACATCTTAGCACTACAAAATCAGTTTAAATCCAGCTGCAGCTTTATTATACCTCACATTTCTAAGCCTATGTTTGTTTCATAAACATACACATGCTATATCAATGCACACACATACACCAAAATGCACCCTAATGCAACTTCTTTGTGCATTCTCAGTAGTGTCAGAAGCAGTGAATTTTAAAATTACTTCAGATGTTCCATATTATAGCATTTCTTTTAATTCACTTAAAATGCCCAGTAAACTCCTGAACAAGAAGAAAAGTGACCATGTATTTCATATGCTGGGATCATTTTGTCCTTTCATGTAATGTTTCTAGTTTTGCCTCGAAAAACTCTACTGTAAGTCTGCTTATTTTAGCATCTGTTTCAGTACAACTGAGTCTACAAGGCCATATGAATAATTTTCATAGTCCCACTCAGCTTCTACTGATGAACACTCAGACTTCTCTATTGTAAAAAATGATAAATGTAGCTTTGATTTGGCGGGGGTGGGGAACAAACAAATTCTCTACAGCACATAAGAAAAGAAGTGACATTATTGTGGAAGTGGTGTCATGCACAAGAACTGAAACAGAAACTCGAAAATGACCTCCTTGAGCATGTCCTTGTCAGTGCAATCTTTTTCCAATCACAGTATTTATGCCTTATGTTCATTTACTTTTATGTGATTTCTGATGTCAATCTGATGAAACCATTTTTAAGGTAAATTACACTTTAATCAGAAGTATACTAGGGACAGGAACAAGCATACCAAAATAAACAGAAGAAAATGCAGATTTTCAAAGGAACACAAGAGAGGACTCAAGCTACCAGTGATAAGTAGCAAAGCTTTTTTCCACATGTAGGAACAAGGTCCAGTTTCACTTGCCAAAGGCCAATTTCCATTTTTGCTGCTTCAAAGGTTTCTACTCTGAACAGTAAAATGTGTCAACTAATTAGAACCAAATCCATTTTACCAGGAAGAAATCAGTCTGAGATTACTGAAATGTCCTGAAATGTTATTCTACATACTACACTGGATGCCACAATATTATTAGAAAAAAAATTTAAAAAACAAAAAAATAATGCTGTTTAAGTCTGCTTCACATTGCCTAGAAAGATTTAATCCTACCAGGATATACAATTTTCAAACATTTAATTGTGCTGCTTCCCTCCCCCCAAAAAAAAAACAGAAAAGAAAAAAAATTAGCATCAATCCCAAATCTATATTGTCTAAATAGATCTGTGCAATATAGATGGTTGGCACAAAAGATGAATGTGTTATTTGCTCTTTTCATGTAGAGAGGAGAAACAAACTGTTCTATTATTAGCATATTTAACTGAGGGAGGAAAAAAAGCAGGAAGATAGGAACTCAGAAACCGAACATCCCAGAGATGATTTTGGCACCTTTTACAGAACCAAAGGGTACCAGGAAAACCAGGGCAGTAGCAGCACAAGTGGAGAGCCTCCAGGCTCTAGTGGCTCATTAAAGAACTTTTATGCCAAATTTACAGTAGAAGTCTGGGTCTTTATTTTATGCAAGTGTCCTCACACCAGTGTCTTTCTCCTTTGTGGCCCAGAAAATAATTATTTATCTGTGAAGGAACAGAAAAACAGCCATACCAGATCAGATCAACACTCCATTTAACCTGATATCCTCTATCAGGAGCGGCCAACAGCAGATGTTCAGGGCAGCAAGCAAAGAAAAGCACGTACACATCCTTCCCCAGGATAATCTCCCATTTTCCAGTAATGAATTTGAAAACAAAAGACTGAGAGACTCTCACCAGAAACACTACATTGTCCAACAGACTATTCTCAAGAGAAACAACAAGCCCAATTTTTCTAATTCCAGACAAGGGAAATAAAAAAACTGAAACTGACAGCCTACCATGGAAAGTAATGATGGAGGAAGAGGAAGGAGTCAGCCATCATCTTTATTTTGCATTTAAAACAGTTCAATATCTCTAACACATTCCTTCCTTCTTACCCACAGCAGCTTCCTTTTGGAAAGCATAAAAGTAACTATTTCACATTTTCAGCTGTTTGGATGAGGCTTTGCTGAAAGTATTCCTAGAACTGGATCTGAATTTGAGGAAAGTCTCAAGGTTACCATCTTTGTAAAATAAAGAGTCCACTGGAACAACAACAACAAATGCTGGAAGTACTGCTAAAGCAATAATAAAATTTTGATAAATAAATTCTCATGTCATTTGAACAACAATGCTGGAGCCGGGTACCTGTGTGTTCTTCCCTACACTGAACATCTAACTGACAAATATACAAAATGATATTAACACACTGACATTTGACCCACTCTACACATTTATCTTAACATTATTTCTTTAAAACTAAATCAGATCTCGCTCTCAGTTTTAGCACTTTGCTGTAAAACATCAGGCTACTCAACAGCCATAAATTCTGTGCTTCATCCATTCCAGTATTTCAGAACAAGTAATAATGCCAGAGGCTGCTGCAGACGCTGAACACGTATAGGAACATCCAACCCAAAAACAAAAGGGCACAGGAAGAAACTCGGTCAGTTAAGAAAAAGAGAGGCAATCAAGTAGTTATTGTAGGACAGCAGAACAAGAATCGTCTCTTGTGCCTCACTGGACTGGTCTTGTTTAAAAATTAACAACAGCAAGTTTTTTATACTTGTATCCAGGAAGCACAATAGTTTGGCTTTTCTGGCGTATCTTTACCAGCAATCTGATATTTGCTGTAATTAATCCTTGCTGACTCAAAAGATCAGAGATATCCACAGACATTCTGTCTCAGTTTGTTATTTTTCTCCTAGAAATGAACTGTCAACACTGCTGGCTTCAATCCACTTTTCTGTTACAGAGGGTGGTAAAAACACTTCCTAAATTATGTTATTCCCCTCCAGAATCCTCTTTCCATTCTCCTGCTGTTAAGTCATTTCCTCCTTCAATGTATTAGTTTCTTTTCTAAATCCTCTCCAGTTTCCTTCCACTGATTACCTGGCACATTCACGGACGGACTGATACAAAGGGTGGGAAAAAACCCTCATAGGCATAGTCTGGGACAAGGCATTGCAGCTTCTGAATGTATCCTAGAACAATGGTAACTGAAAAAACTTTAATTTGGGGCAATTGCTTTACTTGGAGTATGCATGTTAAAAACTACAGTAGTTATGACAGTTAATTTGTATAGAAGAGCTCTTTGGTGTGAGACCTGTCAGCTAAAGAGACTGAAGGTACAGAGACAGACCTGCAATAAAAAGGACAGAGTTTATGGCAGAATCATCTCTGAAAGGTCCCTTTCCACAAAAGCATTATTTTTTTAGCATCTGGGTTTGTGGCTCTTATGGGCCCAATGCCAAGGCAATCTGTTTAAACAAGCACTGGTGTATTTGGCAGAAGAACGTAGTAAACTATTGAGCTAAGGATATGCACAGTGGAAAAAAGCAATATCACTGCTTTGGGAAATTAGTATTTGAAAGTGCAAGGTAATTCTGCTGCAAAGGTAAACAATAGGAGAATTTGGCACTGCTCTGTGTCGTGCGTAAAACCAGACCTGAGCATGATGGCTTTGTACAATGAATATATTAAAACAAAGAAGGGATGCCTAAAAACCAGAATTCTCTAACAGACTATTTCTATCAGAAGAGAAATCCCAAATCAGAGGTTCAGAGCTACAAAATGTTACTAAATGAATTCCTAAGTCACTAAATGAGACTGTTTCACACTAAACAAAACAGTTGCTGTATCTGTGTATTGATTTCCACAGGCTTCCCTCACTACAAAAACTTAGAAATGCAACAGATATTTAACTGGGAGACAGACATCAAGCATTTTTATGAAATAAAATCTCTTGCTTAAGAGAAAGAATGGAAGCAGCTTATGCCAACTATTTCACCAGAACACATTCACCTCCTGCATTGACCAATTTTTACCCAGAGAAATATATTTTCTGCCTCCAACATTGCAGCTATCTGTTTTCAAAGGCAAGATGACTGGACTTTAAAAACAGATCTCATAAGCAATGTAATAGATGACACTTACTCTTTACAGCAGCTCTTTTTTGAACAGAAGGTGTGTAAATAAAACTCCCTTATTTAATATTTAATATTTAATTGTTTTTTATTTTTTCAGTTGCAGTAGCCAATTCTTAATATCCATCTCCATTTATTTAATATTATGATTCAACATCGCAAGATGTATCACTATGTAAAATAAAGTAACACAGGCAACAGGATTAAAGTTCCAGTGATGAGTGTCTCAAAAGGATATTGTCTTAAGACAATGAATATTGTCTTAAAACTTTGCCAACCCTTTATCTGTGTCAAAATTCTCTGGTCCTCACCCTGCAAGAGACTCTTCGCTAGCTTCATGTTTTTGCATTTCTGTCTGCTATCAGCACCCATCAAAGTCGTTCATGGATTGGAGTCCAGCTGTTGGAAAAGGCTGATCCTCACCCTGTATCATTCAACAGCATTATGATGAGCTGGGCTGATGGGATTTTCTTTTTGCAGATTTTTCAATTCAGTCACTCTTTTCCCTAGTATTAAATCTTTTTATGCACCATCAGAGCCAACAGGAATTAATCTTTCCAGAACATAATGCCCTTTTATTCTGCATATGACAAGCTTTCTGAAAAGAGAATTTTCAGTTATTTATGGAAGCAATTAGCAAATTAAAACACTTTCCATATACTAAAAAAAGTTCTCATATTAATGGTCTAATTTGGTATTTGTAGTCTTCAAAACCTCTACTTGAACCAGGCAGACACCCCTGTTACAATCTCTATAAAACAATGAAAAAATAAACAGTGAAGTTTTCCCCTATGTATGATATACTTACTCTATGTTAAAAATTAAAACCTTGGCAGTGTGTGCACAGATCAACTGTGCCATAAACTGATACCATAAACTGACCTATCCCTCCCCATCCAACACTCCTTTGACCTTATCTTCTTTATGTATCCAATAATTCTACAGACAAGAAATTAGCCTAGAAAAGAAAAGAGTCTATAGCAACACAGTGCAACCAAATTTCAGTCTTAACAAGCCTCTGAGAGCTTCTTGTCTGTGTCACAAACATCTCTGGCAGACACATACAAGGTGTCCACAGTAAAAGGGAATAGAAGGCACACAAACTCTATCTAGCTTATGATACACCTGAAACTCTCAGGACACCACGCTCCCACTACAAAGAATGGCAGAGATATCTAGAGGGGACTTCAGGACAGTACGACAAATCACCTCAAACGAACCAACTATTCCTAGGGAAACACAGAACCAGCTGTCAAAATAAGGTTCATCACAGGTAAAGCAGTGCATTGGACACCATCTCTCTCTTATTAGGGTAGAAATCTGTGAATAGCATCCACCTATAATAGTAACTGTATATTAATTACACATAAAACCCAGTGTCACATGATAAAACTCATTTTCTCTTCAAACACTATAAAATTATTTCTGTTCTATAGTGGCTTCCAGACTTCAGTCTGTGATTTTCATTCCAACCTCTCTATAATTCATTATACCTTTGAAAATCTCTCCATGGTCTCTCAGTATCAATACACTTCTCCCCATTAAAAAGCAACTGCATGACAGTATAATTAACAGCAATTGATGCCAATATAAGATTTGCAACTTATGGCAATCAAACAGTTGATAACATCAGTATCTTCCCCTTCTTTTTGTTAAATGGAACAAAGAAATTGTACTTACTTAATTTTGTTGATGCTTTGTCATGCTGTAGCTATCTGTAAAGAGCTTGTTGTTTGAATGCATGAACATCCTACGAAGTTCCACTTGAGAATTTGTTTTTAAATGAAAGAATGCATCTGAACTGTCATACATTGTCATTCATTTTAGGTGCCCAACACAGAAATCACAGGACACTATTACAATCTTGAAAACAATGATTTTAAATTCTACTGGAATTTCAGCAGCTTTAAGTATAACTAAAATTAACAGTTCAGACACTCCTGTCACTAGAGACAGATGCCTCCAAGTGTAAGTGAATCTTAGATGACGCAATTATTAGTGCACCAAACAGTAGGTGTATAATACTCATTTACATAATACTGATGCAAAAATAAAAGCTTTATCCCCAGAGTGGACTTTGCCAAAATAATTAGAGAGTTCATGTCATGGAAGGTATCTATCAAATGGAACAGACGGTACTTCCCTGTATCCCCAATGAAGCATTTGGAAGGTAAATTCATACACAGCTGCTACCTAAGACAAAACACTACATAAGACAAAAAGCTTCTGAATTTCAAATTGAAGCAATTTAGAACACTGAAGCATGTCAAGGCCAATCAGAACTTTTGTTGTTCTTAAATGAAATAGGAAAGAGTTACTGAATCTACTGATTGAAGCTGAAGAGACAAACACCTGAATCTATATGTAACCAAGCATCGTGTGTCCTTGCACCAGCACCACATCCATATGGCCTGGGGGACAGGCAAGGCAGCAGCAAACATGACCACTCCATCCCTAGAACAGACTGGGCTGGAAATACTTACATGAAAAGATTGTCATCTTCAGCCAGACCATTTAAGCAACAGAAGAGAGTGAACTAAGCAGAAGAATGAATGAAACCAAACAAAAAGCAGCTTCCAAAAGGTTTACTACTTTATTGCTTCTTCAATGCCATTCTCATCAGCACAATTAGCATCTAGTCTACATGGAGCTCAGAGTGTAGGAGGACTCTGCTGGCATTTTTTTCTATTGATGTGTAACATGCACCTACAGTGCTGGAAAATAAACAAATTATTAAAAACATGTGCTTTGTAAGACTCTGTACTGCATGCTTTGCATGTGACTACAGAGCATGGGTTCTGTGTTTGCAAGTACTAAAGAAATTTCTACTCCTATTACAATAGCCAAACAGTAATCCTGTTTGATTGAAGGAGCTTAAAATGATTACTAAACGCATTTGTTTCTGAGTTGACTTCCCTAGAATCCAGTCTAAGTTTCCTAGAAACTGCATATTCTAGGAAAGAAATCATTCACTAACAATGAACAGAAATCATAAAATATGAGAATATAATCTGTAAGAATGTCCACATACCTTCGATATTTTCCTTTCCTATATACCTTTTGAATGTAGAACAAAGCTTTCAGGAATGTGAAAGTAATTTGTTCAGCTCTAATCACTTCAGCTGTTTTGATCTATCTACACGCATACTTAGCATAATGCCTAGACAGAATTATAGATTTCAGACTAGAACTACATTGATAATCTGATCTTTAATCAGGGATAGCTGAGGGGTCCACAAACAGCAGATGGTTCTACACACCACACTGCTTCAAGACAACAAGCAGCAGAGTTTCAGCCTTCTCTCAGTTCTCTATTTCTTCTTGGTTTAACAAGTCAGATGCTAGAATTTATAATATAGCTTCTTTCATGTTAACTTTTACAGCCACCTCTTAAAGAATATACTCTAAAGAAATACACTTCACTGCACAGTATGTCACTTACATAGTAAATATTTTTGTGAAGCAGGGTTCACATGCACAAAGAAGCAAATTTTTCAAATTCTGTCCAACACCTACTCACTTGAAAACAAAGAGTACTACTTGAGATGAAAAATACTGAATCACACCACCCAAGCTAATTTCCTGCAAAGCAGTATTGCTCATAAGAAAAAGTCTATTCAGTTGCAATATTGTATCTTGGTTCCTCCATCAATAAATTCTCCCCTGTAAGATGAATTATTTTCTCTTTCCAAATAAAATTGAGATATGTATAATATCTCATACAGCCTGCATAATTCTTAGCATTATGTCCCATTTTCTGGGGAACATACAGAAATCTTTTTCCACTCCTAAACTACACAGTAGGATGTAGTTAAGAGATCATAGTTATTCCCTGTCCTCCACTACCACCCCTTCCCTATATTCCTGCCCGCCTCCTTGCTATACTGATCCTTTTTACATTAGCCCTGCCCCCACATTCTCAGCGCTGTGTTTTCATCCTACTTCCTGTGTGAACACTGCCACACTCCCTCTTCCTTTGCAGTTCCTGTCAATTCCAATTCCTCTGAACTTCCTCAGACTTTTGATGCATTTCCTTATCCCCTCCTTAATGCTTCTGCCCAAGTGGCAGTTCCTGACCTGTCAATTCCTCATATGCCATCACAGTATTTCTGCTTCTGAATAACTCTCTCATCTCTCAGTTTGTTTTTAATTCAAATTTCCTTTTCTTGTTCTTCACATTTGACTGATCTTCATGTTACCTTTTAAACATTTCAGGTGCCCATTACTTTGTGCATCTTCCTTTTCTTGTGTTACTATTTTTTGTTGCTTACCAGCCAAATTTACTTAACCACTTAATTCCTTGATTGATGTAAACTTCAGAAAATAAGTCCACATTTAGCCCAAACAAAAGGAGCTTGTGGTCACCTTAATCACAGAAAATCTCGTCTCTATTACCAAAACTCTTTGAGCTAATGCCTCTGTCCCCACCAAAAGCACCTACACGCAGTAAGCATTTTGTATACAGAAGAGCTTTGAGCTTTGTGCTGACAAATGTGAGACTGTGTGGGGAAAAGGCTACCAAAAAAAAGAGAAAAAGTGTTACCATCAATTTGCAATAGTCAATAGTCACAAATGTCAAACTTCTGCTTGTCCCATAACTAGAACTTCATTTTCCAGCTGGGTTAAAGAAAAAAAAAAACAAACTGTCTCAGTTAAACGGACCAAAGGAAAGATTTTAATGTTATATGAAACCTGGGTGTAACCACCTTGTACAGCTTTACAAGTATGATTCTCAATAATTCTGTTTTCCTATAAGCAACTTCCAACACTGATGAAAGAGTAAACAAGGAGACACAATTTCTCCTGACGTGAACCTCGTGCACATTTGACTATGCTACAAATGTGAAAGTATTGTCGTCTTGCATAGCAGTGGCAATTGCTGTAAATCCATGTTTAGAGTGTTTTTCAAGTGTTTCTGGAAGCAGGAGAGGAACTGGTTACTTGTCTGCCACTCATCCAGGAATACTTGCAATCTTTGAGTAAGAACACCTCCCCTCAATTTAACAGTCGTGGTCTGTATTTCTGTATTCACTGCAATGATTTTTTTTTTTAGATGTAAATATTTCTCCTTTCCATCCCTGCTTTTTTAACCCTCTGTGCTACATCAGATATCATCCTAGTCTTCAGAGGATTTGTCAGAAGTAATTGCTAGTTACCATCTTACTTCTTTCAGAATCCTGGAAAATAAGTTAACCAGACCCAACAAACTGAGTGCTTTCAGCTCACAATTTTGTTTATTGCCTTGCTTACTTGCATCTCTATTGCTGCTATCCATTCCACCTTCTCCCACACTGAGCTCAACAACTGCAGCAAAGCACTTGTTTAGATTTTGCAATACCTACATTATCTTTAATACTACTACATTCTAACTGCATATTATCTCTTCTTTTTCTCCTCACAACTCTATGTGCTTAAGAGTGTTTTTGTTTTCTTTACTGCCTCCTGTCATTCCCAAAGAAACCTGACCTTTGCAAATTTGTCTTTTATCTTTACACATATTCTTTAATACAAAAATTTCCTCTGAATACCTGGCTTTGTCTTCCCATGTGTGATTGGCTCAGATCATTTGTGACATTCTTACTGGGGTGTTTCAAGTCTGTAGATTTTCCCATAATTTTCTCCTTTCCTGGGATATTTAATGAACATTTTTTACACTTTAGTACATAAACTCTTCAATTCTATTGACCTCACCAGCTCTCAGTTTAGTGAATTTTCCCCTAAATTTATATATATATATGTTTTGCTTTTAATTTCTTTGTTTTGCTTTTAGTACACAGTTAATCCAGCCCCAACTATTCAACAAACACTTCAATTATTTCCACAACATCCACTTGATTCCTGCCTTTAAATCAGTGATTCTCACATAAGCCTCTCCTACTTCTGTCTGTTTCCTAGTCTAAAAGTCAGCATCTTGGCTTGTCACCACAGATGCCTGACTATAACATGGCATCGTCCCTCTCTAGCAATTTCATGAAGAATATAAGATTTATTTAGAGACAGCAAGGACTGAGAACAAGAGAAGGCTCTTGCCACTGGCCCATCCATGAGAGACGTTTCATCTTAGTGTGAAGACCACCTGAGCTCCAGCCATTGCTCCAGTACCTTGGACAGGGCTGGGCCCGTCCCTGTCGAGGCAGGGACCTCCACAGATGTGGGACAAAGCACCAATAACCGCTGTAGTAAAGGAGTTTCAAGAAATTAAGAGCAACAAAGAGACTGTAAACATTAAGAAAGTTTAGAGAAGTTTAATATCCAAGACAAGAGGGGGAAAAGTTAACCTAAACAAGGCTAGACCCAACTTTTCTGGAGCTTTAGGTGGAAAGGCTGTTTCTGGGGAGCTGGGGCAGACAGATCATGTGGGTTGTCAAGAGTGAGGCTCAGAGGATGCAGTGCAGGAGTTTACACAGGGAATGGCTGTATGTAATACATACACATACTGACACATACTCATATGGAAGGTGCAAATTATAAAAAAATAATAGATTTAAGAGTTGAACTAAGTGTTATGCATATCAATAAAAAGAAAGCACTTCACAGTGGTTCAGCTACTAACACACTACACTAGTCAGGTGCACCAAGTTTTCTTGCATTTCTCCACCTGTGTTCATCAGCCATGTCCAGCTGACATGTGGATGGTAAGAACTTTGGTGCAGGGACTAGGCTTTTGTCCTGTGACTTTGCAATGCCTTTCAGAATAAAGGCCTCACCTTTACCTAACATTACTGCATACTATGGTACACATAGAACAGCAGGAAGATAAGAAGAGGAAGTGAAGGTGGGTTAAACCTAAGCAGAAGTAGCCACTTGCTACATTACTTTCTTCTAGCGTCAGCATGAAGTACACTAGATTCAGATAAGATTGTTCTCAAAAATACAGTAACACTAGGGAAAAATCAAAACACCAACTCCAGAATTAGTAAAATACTTCAGAAAGACACATATTTTTCATTGATGCTCCTAGGAGGAATGGGTGCATTTGGTAATACGAAGCAGATGCATCACCGCAAGCACCAAGATAAGGTGCACAGAAATCTTTTCATATGGTTTGACATAGTTTTAACTGACTGCACATTGACTTTAAAGGTTTAAGGTTTAAACCTTTGAAAATATGCATGAAGCTCCAGCTGAAGACATACCGTTTAGTTCCTGTATTTCTGCAATTTTCATCATCTATATTCCTCTCAAAAAGAAAATAATTCCCACACTCCTTTTGAAATCATCATGCCTTTTGTGTTATAATGACTTTTCCAGAAACCTCTTTGGATGCTGATGACAGAGAATCATGATTCCAGACAGGAAGCAGAAGTGGAACACAAAAAAAGTTTTAAACAACACGTATTTATGGAAGTGTATTTAGTCATGAGGTAAGAAAAGTGTGCAAATATGTTCTACTAAAGAGTATGCTATACTGGGCATAAAGATAAATTTTATTAAAAAGAGATACACAAGAAACGGTAGTAAATTTCTCAAAATCCACTACAGTATATGACATTTCCTACTGCTTCTCAAACTATACAGAAACACCCTCTTCGTGTAACTTTTAAATGCAGGGACCAATCAACTACAGGAAAACAGAATCCAGTCCTATAAATGTGGTGAGCAGAAAGTGAACATACAGGTGTATCCATGTATCCCAGATATTCACATTCCTCCACCCTACCAAACCGTTATTATGTCTCACCCTTGCTAGCTTTGCAGAGCTAAAATGCAGAAGAGAGAATTACAGAATTGTACCATACAAGAGGGAATCAAATTCAATAAGCATAGATCCCTTGCTCTCCAAGCCAGCTGAAAACTGTGGACTGCCTTAGGTGGCAAGAAGAGGTTGCCATTTCTGATAGAAAACGCTTGCATTATAAATGACAGCGAGGAAGAAAAGGATTTGATACTGGAATGACATGCTGCATTTGTAGGAGTGGTTTTTTTTTTTCTAAAGTCTCTTAAAAGGGTAAAATAATTAATAAAAGAATTATTGAGGTATAAGAATCATGGAATGGGACCTACAAAACAAAGGTAAGTAGAGACCTGAAATTACAAGTTATGCCTTTAACATTAATTTCTCAGCTTTAAAAAAAATTCCTTGAGAGTGGTTTTTAAACAGACTGTAAACAATTGACATCTATTCCCAGAGAACTAAGACCATCTTTGGTACCAAGATACTGTTTCTTTTGTTTGAACACTTTTCTACTGGACATGTATTTCTACCACATGTTTCTCCTGTCTACTTTTCAGAACACATTTATTCCAGTGGCAAGTGCTACTGTGCTGTGGAGGTGTTCCAGTAACCTATTAAACTTCTCTCAATGTTTCCATTCTCCTCTCTTCATAGGGAAATCTGTGCATGCAGTGAAGTTTAAGTAGGTGGGTAAACTTTGTACCTCAAGTCCTGACTTAGATGGAAATGTCTTCAGCACAGGGACTGTCTGCGACTCTCTGCTTACATATTAGCCTGCACAACAGCTCCCTGTCCTACTTACTTGGTCCAGCACTGGACCCCAAAAAACAGAACAGATATATGGGCTTGAGTTCTGGCTTTATTGTAAAACTTAACCCATGCTTCAAAAAAAAAAAAAAAAAAAAAAAAAAAAAAAAAAAAAAAGAAAAAAGCAACACAATTACATTCTAGTTATTAAATTACTCTTTAAACTAATGTCTAAAAATCTTTTAAATTATCACAGCTACTAGGATCACTCTGCATGTTTCATTACAGTTTAGGAACGATTTTATCTAATTTACAGGATATAAAAGAGAAAAGTGTGTATTCTAAGTAACAGCAGTACTAAAACCAGATTTTTAAGCATTCATAGCTTAAGAATGGTCACCACAAGTTTTTGGATCTTATGACCTTTAATAGAACAAGACAACTAAAAAGGCTGCAGTTGTCAGACCAGATTACTGATATCAACAACCCCTCCCCCAATCATGTGAACATGCTCTGTACTCTGTCAATTAAAATTTGTTTAATCTTAGTCACTATCACACATGCAAAGATTAAACAGTAACCTGTAAAGGCCTGTGACATACTGCTCACTTGTAATTTTGTTTCAGAAGAAGCTAAAGATTCCCAACATTTTGCTAAGCAACATCCTAATCTGAGAACAATGAAGAAATTATATGATTCCTTTTCCTTTGAAATCACTTTGTGTTCCACAAGCATGGCCTTCCTAATCCCTTTTCCACTACTGAGAGCAAAGAAACAGGTTCAGCAAAGAATCAGATTCTCTTTCTGCAAGTGTTTGAACAGGCACCAGTTCCCAAACTGCAATGCAGGCATTTCGGGTGATCTCAAAACCCAGGATCCATGGTCTGTAATCAGTGTATATAATCACATAAAACAGTAAAACTAAAAGTATTTTTCAACTGATACTAAGAATCAACCACATTGAAAAACTGACAGAGGTCAGTTAATTCAAGTTCTGATTTAAGGCAATACCACTGCCCACAAAGACATATAGATATATTACACAATTTTAATTGTCCAACATCTTATTCATTTCCTCACTTAACAAGCCTCTTCTACTCCATGGAAAGCTTCATTAAATACACTTTTAAGACACTATTAGATACCTGCTAATTAACTAAGACAGAACTAGAAAACTAGTAGCCAGCAATGTTAAGTGCAGAAGACATCCCAGTGTGATGTGAAAACATATCTGTGTTTGCTAGAGTTGAACTCAGGCTAGTAAGTCACAGTAGGCCCCCCCTCCTGTGCTTCTGCACTGCCTCCCCAGCTCCCATGGGAGTGCCAGACAAGGGAGGCTAGAGCTGGCTTCATGCAGGCAGCTGTATACTCCATTCCAGAACCAGATTTTCTGGGAATAGCAGTAGAGAGACATGCTCTAAGTATCAGTATTAACCACTTAATTTGTTGATTTAATAAATGTATACAATATCCAGGGAAGCAAAAATGTGTCTTCAGTTAATAAAGTAGTTCTTGCAGTCTCTTGTTCGACTCAACGCATACACAAAGTCAGCAGTCAGCCAGTTTCAACTTACCTATTAACTGCTTTGAGTAACACATTCCCTCAATCATACGCAGCCAGACTTCCTAGTTTCCAGAACCACACTGCCTGCTGCAAGAGAGCAGTGGGGTCTGGAAACCAATGCTTCACAGTACCTGTTCCACTGGAAATGCACATGTTCTTTGTATTCACTGCCCAGTTTTAGATGCATTCTTTAATAAGCTTTAGTTCATAACAAGCTGATGAACTACTTCTTGTCCAGCCTTCCAGAAAAAAGGTGCTGAGCCCTGACTTCTCTATGACACAATTTATAGACAGCTTTTTATCCAAGGATCACATTTAACCTGAAAAACCAGGCACCACGTCATGCTAAAGGACCTGAGTATTTCCAAACCAAAGAAGTCCAAGTCTGAAAAAAGATTTCACCATTTTGAAACTACAAAAATGTGTTTGTTGTTCTTGACAAATCACAGAGAAAAAGATTCAGTAGTCATTTCAACACATGCTTTCAGACCGCAGCACAAACAGGCAGCAACTGCTGATATTTCGCCAGAAGTGCCAGATAGATCAATACTATTAACAACTACTGCCAGTCTCTGCAATCTCTCACCTCCTGCCTTGCAAACTTTACTAGGCCCATTCTTTACCATCATCATTACTAAAGATAATTTTTCACTAAGCTAGAAGACAGCATCTAATACCAGAAATATGCAGATACAAAGGAAGATATAACATTCTAATTGAGTTCCATTAAAAATCAAACACCAGTCCACTAAATTCAAGTTAGAGAAAAACAATTTTTTTCAGAACTGTAATAAAAATCTCTAAATCTCACAAAACTGCTTTTGACCCAAATGCTTATACCAACTTCAGTCTTGTATTAATCAATTATTAAGCAGTTCTACCTTGCAATTAAAATGATTCACTATTATAAATATTCAAGAAGAGGTTGTCTTTGTTACAGAATTGTTGATCTTAAGACTATCGGGTTAATAAAGCATAATTAAATCCAGGCATTTTAGTGCAAGCTTGCAGGGCAGAAAATTACCTCAGGAACAAGATTATTTTGAATTCAACTCCTTGCTTTAGTGGTTTTGGGAACTGGCAAAACAGGAAAATCCTGAAAAGGGTGTTTAAACACCTAACCTGGGTTTTGTTCACCTAAGACACGTTAATAATCCATTGCTAGTGGCAGTTCTTTTGTAAGAAGGGACATCAACTACTGACAAGATTCTTTTTGCTGAAGAAGCTGTTTTAAAATATATGCTTACTGCAAAACAAATCAACTAAACACAGGCTGTAAGAACTGATGTAACAGGTAGATGGAGCAAATTAATCTGCAGCACAAGATTCCCCCCTCCTACAAGTTACTTCAGAGAAGCTGCTAGAGGAGTCAAGATACACAGACGCTTCTCATTTCACTGTGCGTGTATGACTGCGATGTGGAATGTGCTCTCACTGTGTTCAGACCTGTCCCAGATTTCCCTCTGATTTGAAACAGGAGCGAAAAGAGCCTCCCTCTCCCGAGTGCTGCCAGACATGCCCCGTGGGAGGCAGGGTGGGCTTCCACCATCAGATTCAACGGCACGTTCCGAGTATGTTTAAAGACAGAGAAACAACCGGCTCTTGGCGAGACAAAAGCGGCTCACGCCAGGCACCCGCAGCCCGGCTGTCCCGGAGGACGCGGGGAACAGGGAGCTCGGGATCCCGCACACCGAAGGGCGGGCACGGCCCTGAGGGAGAGGATCCCCAGGGAATGCTGCCTTGAACCGTATGCCCGGGGGGAGTGCGTTTAAATTTCTGTGTGCGGGAACTGGAAAGCGGATTAAATCCCACCTGTGCCCGGAGGCAGGCAGACACACACTCAGGGAAAGGACAAACAGGGAAAGCCGAAGCCCCACACGGCAGCCGGCGAGGCCAAGGCGGTTCAGGTATCGCTGTGAAGGAAGCGGCTGACGGGGGAAACTGCAGAGTTCAAGTTCCCCCCCAGGAACGAGGAAAGCGGGCGGAACCGCCCGGATCGGGGCTCCTCGGGCGGCAGGAGGAGCGAGAAGCGACGGCTCGGGCTGCCCTGGCTGAGGTCGGCGGGCGCCCCTGCANGTGAGCCCCGCGGGCCGGGGGAGCGGCGCCCCGGCCCTTCCTCCGCTCCTTTTCTTTCCCCTCTCCACTCGGGCGAGCCCCATTTCCTCTGAGCGGCAGCCGAGGGCGCTGCTCGGGGCCGGGCGGGAGAGGGAGCGGCAGGAGCCAGCGCCGGTAGCGCCTTGTTCTCTGCAGCCAGGCCAGAGAGGGCTGCGCGCCCCGCGCCCCCCGCCCGGGCTCACCTCCTCGATGGCCGCCACCGTGTTCCTGCACTGGGCCATCCGGGTGGTGAAGTTGGAGGCGGTGGGTGACTTGTAATCCTCATTGGTCTCGGACACGAATTCCGACACGGAGATCTGGTCCGG
>VZRL01005283.1:840382-904472 GCA_013397895.1 Origma solitaria | reverse complement strand
TTTCTCCACTGACCTTGCTGCCGAGCACTCGCCACCGGCGCCCGCCCTGAGAAGATGGCGGCCCCCTCCCTCTTTCCCTCCCTCCGTCCGTCCTTCCCGAGCCCCGAGGGGAGAGGAGATGGCAGGCGCCAGCTGGGTAATCCCAGCGACAAGCAGGACAAACCCAGCCGCGCGGTTCGGGTAGCGTTTAACAACAAAAACACAAGGGCAGGGGAAGGTGAGGCGCGGTGCCTGCCTGGTGCGAGGGGTGCAGGTTGAAGCCCACAGGACAGGTCTTCGCACTGTCCCCTCCGGGACTGCCCGCAGGTGCAGGGACAGTCTCTTCCCTCACAGCTCATAATTTATGTTTCAACAGTTTAATCTGTTTTACGAGTTCGTTGTCTAGTTTCAAGGGAGCTAAGGAGAAATGCTGTCGTTCCGAAGAGGTCCATGCAAAAATACTTTTAGGCTAAGTAACATTTAAATCTAAATTCTTAGAACGCTTTTTGTGTACTCAAGGAGAAAGAGCTATCAGAGGAGGTGTTTTGTTCTTGAATATAAAGCCACACGGATTACTCGAGGCAAAAAGGGTGAAACTCAGCCCAAGCTGTGGTGTTTGTGACTGATGCAGCAGAAGGGACACTGGTGGAGTGTCGCTGAATGAGCATAGTGCTGCTTCCATTGGGAATATGGGGATGTGATCCATAGCAGCGGTTTCTTTCAGCCTCAGAGCCCTTAGGATTTCTAGCTGATTCCTGCAGAAAGCTTCGGAAGTCTGTATTTTGGCCCTGAAACTCTCCTGTGGCTCTTTCACTCCCCTCTGGTGATACAGTTATTAGCTTTCTATAAGTGATTCTTTATTGCCCTGTTTTAAAACTCTTCATGGAATTCAGATGAGTAAGCAGGTACTCTTTTGCTGCCGTTTGTAAAATGTCCAAATAAATAACTGCAGGCCTGCCCAGATGTTACTGCCCTTTTCGATCCTTTAGCATAAATAATAAAGATTGTCAAGCATATTTATTTTACTGGTTGTAGTAAATCAGATGAATAAACAGGGACTATCCACATGTTCCTCCTTCCCTTTTTTGACTCTTAATAGTTTTTCCATCCTAATAGTTCCTTATTTTCTCCAGTGAAAATCACCACTGTTATTTTGCTTTTAACTCCTTTGCCACTCTCCTTCTTAATATTTGGGCATGATCAGTTAGTAGGGCATATAAAAGTATACATTGTTCTGCTGCTAATGCATTTAACTTCTTGTCTGTATTTGTACATCACATAATAAGTAAGTATAGTTGAGTATAAATATTGATTCTTGCTAAAAATGTGTGATCTTGCATCTTCATTTTTCCATCAGCTGATGGTGGTACCTTTAAAGCAACACTTATCACACTATTACCCAAAGTTAGTAAACACTAGCATTCTTTAAATGTATGCCTACCATATTTTCTAGTGTGCATATTTAGGTGTTTTGAAGGGGATGAAAAACTTGGGGTCTGAAATGAAAATTCTACTAGATTTTAAGGTTTTGCAGCAGCTCTTCTATCAGAGATAGTCCAAATCTGCAACATAGTAATGCAGCCTCCAGTGGTTGCATCCTCAATTTTATATTGGAGTATACACAACTGAGACTGTGTCCTGGTTTGACTCCAACCCAGTACAAAGCAACAAAGTACCACACAGACACTCATCACTGCTGCTCGGCCCAGTGGGAGGGAAATAAAAAATAAGGGAAAAAATCATGGGTTGAGCTAAGAACAGTTTAATAATGGAAACAAAATAAAATATTATAATAATTTCATTAAGAAGGAGAGAGAGAAAAAACTAAAACTGAAGATAAACTAGTGATAGCCGTGACAGTAGCTCACGACCCACTGACTGATGCCTGTCCCATCCTGAGCAGTGGCTGATTCCCCCAGCCAACCCCAGTTTATATGCTGAACATAATGTTCAGTGGTCCAGGATATCCCTTTGACTTGGTCAGATCAGCTGTCCCAGTCAAGCACCCTCCTGGCTTCTTGTGCACCTGCTTGCAGGCAGAGCATGGGAAACCGAAAAGTCCTTCATTTACAGTAAGCACTACTTAGCAACAACTAGATTGGTGTGGTATCAACATTATTCTCATACTAAATTCAAAGCACGGCCACTGTGCCAGCTGCAAAGGAGGAAATTAACTCTATCCCAGCTGAAAACAGGACAGACAGTACCATCATGCAATGAGTCTTTGAATTCTACAGATTCTATTTTGTACAGCAGGTTAGGTTAGATGATTGCAGCGGTATCTGATCTCCTTCTATCTTTAACGTAAATAGGTTCAAAAATTTGCCATCCCAAGGCCTGTTTGGTTGACAGACTGTTCATTTGCCTCAGCTCTTCTTATGAAGCTGAAGACTTGTGCTTGGGTGAACTTTCTAGAAGGTATCTAGACTTGATATCAAGACTCAACAGTTTGGAGAATGCCCTGCTTCTGTTGTGTTTTAGAACATCAGGTAACCATATCTACAGCTATTATTATTACAATTTTTCAGTAGTTAAGGAACTATTTGGTACTCAGACTTTTCTCCCCATAAGCATTCTTGTACACAGGAGTGAAATAATTTCCCAGTCTTATTTCTTGATAAACCAAAGTGAACATCTCCCGTCTTCTAAAGAGGGCAGAGTTAATTTGAGCTGCTTTGCATTGGCCACAAACGGAGACTGAGTATCCAGGTGGTGACTGCGAGTCAGCTGACACATGGCACCTCGTTACTCTGCAGTAACACTTTTATTAGTGTGTGTAGGTCCTGTGTCTCTTCTGAAAGGCTATTTTCTTAGCCCTTCCATCATTTTTATAGTTCTTACACCTCAATAAATTATTCTCCTGGTTCTCTACTCCCTCATTGTTATATTCAAGACTATTATTAGACTTTCTGGTCCCTGTACCATATTCAGGCTCATCTACCCATACACTCTGGCCTTTAGATATTTATGTGCGATATTTAATTTCAACACCCCATTCTTTGAACCTGTGAATAAGTATTGAAGGGGAATGGCTTGACAATGAGACAGCTGTGAACAAAGCTTGCTTGTGCAGAATGTGGTACTACTCTTTTTTCTCTAGGTTTTTCCTGCTTGCTTCCTCACTGTTCTGGTTTTGGATCCTTCCTTCCTTCTGCACCCTTCCTTCCGCACCCTTCCTTCCTTCCTTCCTTCCTTCCTTCCCTGCAATTAGTACTAGATAAAATGCCACTGCCCTCCTTGACCCAGTCACTCAGTTAGAGGTTTTCTACTAAAGAGAAATAAATAACAAAAATATTTTCCAAAGATCTAAGTTCTGCATATTGCTGAAAAGCTTCTGATCTCCTGGTTATGCACAGATTACAGCTCCGTGAATCAGAATACTTGATTTGTACAAACATTTCTTCCAATACTGACTTCAAAATAGCATTAATGGTTACCTCAGTCAGTGTTGTTAAAAACATGTCAGACCTTCAAAATAGTAAGATAGATTTAAAAATAACTGATTTTCTTATCTTTTTGTTTGGTTGGTTGGCTGGTTTTGGGCCTTTGGAAATCTTATCCATATGTCAAATTCTTTATATGCATCACTGCCAGTAAATAAGAACTCAAATCGAGGACCAGGTGCTATAGAAATGCAGAACAATAAGGCAGCCTCTGGAGATCTTGGTATCTAAAATTAGCTAATGAAAGGCAATTGAGTGAATATAAGGACATACTGGACCATTATTGGTCTGTATTACAGTCTATGATCTTCACACACTGCTGCCCAAAGGTTTCTTTAGACATTGTAAGTGGGGTTTTCAAGAAGAATTATGAGATAGATTGGTGTTTTTAGGGGGAAATTATTGCAAGAATGAAAGCATGAGAGAAAGTGTAAAAGACTTTGTGTCCTTGAAATTCAACACATCAGAGTTGGAGGTAAAAGTCATGGATCAGGGGCAAAATCAACGTGTTTAATCAGAGGACATGCTAAAGGACTTGTGAGAATAGCAGGGAAAGAACATGATGATCTGGTTAGAACGTGATGATCCCTCAAGCAGCTGCCTAGGTTAGGACTTAAAATCTGTAAGGTTGTTTTTTTTTTAACCCGCAGCAGTCATGTCATTATTGCCCTTCACTGACCAGCTCCATGACAGATGATTTAGTACTATTTGCTCTATCTTTCTTTGATATCAATGTTTTTTCACAGAATTTCTTTCTTTGTTAGCTTCAGATAGTATGAGGAAATGTTTTTTCTTGGCCTTCTTTGTGTGTACTCAGTATCTACAAGGATTCTGAGGTGTGTTTGTTAATTCCATTAAGGGTGTTTTGAGGGAACACCCTCAAAAGAAGAAGATGCTTCATAGAAAATCTCATTAGCGTCATCACTTATCTTTGAACTTTAGCATGCAAAAAATGTCGTCTGGTAGCTGCTAATTACTGAGTGACAATTTTCAGGCAGGTAGATGTTAAACTCAGGAAATTTCTGTTGTACATATAATTCACAGCAGATAAGTAAAGCACTGTGTGGTGAGCTTTATTAGTGGATTCTGCCATTTTATCCCAGTTCTTACATTTTTATCATGAAGTATCAATAGCTGGTGTTGCCTGTGCAGAGAAACACTTTCAAAACAGCTTCCACTTTTGAAAATTTGTTACCACAGTTTTGGAAAAAGGCTTCTCATGATTTCTAAATTATTAACCCCCATAAGAGCAGATATTTGGTCATTTTTAACTCTTTCCAATGATTTTGGAGGTTTAACTCATGTTTTAATGATACCAATTACAGCATGCTGCAGCTTTAGAATAGCAAGTGTGTCTACTGTTTTAGAATAAACTTGAAAATAATTCCTATTTGAAAATACATTTAGTCTCATAGGCCTATTTCCAGAGATTTATTTCTACAAATAAGTGAAAATTCTGCAAATTAAAAAAGTATTTTTTCATATTCTTTTGCATTTGGAAGTGCCTACTTAAAAATCTCTGTTTCAAGCACATGTGATTGTATGCTTTTCCCACCCTTATCATGTACATTTGCATTGCTCTCAGACTTTTCTGAAGAATTTAAAAAGATTTATTTTCCCTAGTATTAGTAGAACAACATCACCTGCAACTGAAATAGTAGTGTGTCGACAAAAGCAAGGAGCAAAACATGGAGAAGAGTGTTGGCATTTTTTCTGTTTCCCTCCAAACACCCAAAAGATATTATTTAAATCAGCAGTGGGGGAGCATGTTACTCAAAGGGTGAAACTGGACAGGACTGAGTCTGTAACATCTTTCGGTGTAATCAGAATTTTGCTTACTGAGATTCGGCAGAGCTGCACCATATGTTTTAATTTAAATTCAATATTAATGTCTTAGGGTCAGAGTATTTGTAAGGCATGCCCTGGATGAATGTGTGCACTGCTGTGTGTTATACAAGAATGTTTCAGGATCTAGGAATCCAGGCTCGCTTTGGTGGGTCAGGCTGGTGTCTGCACTGCTCTTTCAGGATGCCCTGAAGTGCCACCCCTCTCTCGGAGCCTCAGGCTAGATTGTGTTTTCAAGATCGAGCTGCAGGCCCCTAGGCCATCTCAGGAATCAGATGGGAAGCCCTCAGGGGTCCCGACTGCTGAACAGTTACCTTGCTGCAGTCCCAGAAAGGTTCTTCTAACATTCATCTGTAGAGCTTGTGCTTCCCCAGGCTGGGCTGACACAAGGGGAGGAGAGTTACATCAGCAGAGGGAAACGCAGTCTTTGTAGTGCCCAGGCAGCTGTAAATACCACTGCAGTCGCAATGTTCGCAAGAACAAGCACATCCTGAAGGGTCACTTCTCAGCCCTCATGTCATGCTGAACCACATCCTTCCTGTCAGCAGCTCAGCTGTGTCTAAAGGTTTTACAATGGAGGTAGACTGCCCTTACACAGACATGTCTTTTTGATCTTATTCTGATCCTACAGCTCCAGATCATGAATGAAAAGAGTCAAGGTCAGCAGTCTGTGGGCCACTTTTGCACTCACCAGACCACATTCAATACACTGCTCTGTTGTGTCAGATCCCTGACATATAACTTGGGATGAGGTGATTTCTTTTCTGAGAAACTAAAGAAATACAAGTCAGTCCCAAAATCAGCAAAGTTTCAGGTGACAGCACTTACATGGGAGACAACTGAATCATGTTTAGGAATGAAGAGACCTTAGTTCCCATGGGCACAAAATAAAAAGACAGGAGGAATGTTCTCTGATTCAAGAACTTTTGGAAAGGAAAAAAAAAGGCCTGTACTGTCAAACACAAAGCTCATTTATTGCTCTTTTAAGTTTGCTGTCAAGGAGAGACTCCTGCAACTCAGTTCAGAAGACAGCAGTGCTCCATTGCCCCACTGGATTTTTGAAACTTGAAATTGCTCTGTCTTCAAAAAACTACTTAGAATACTATAGAACCCTAAGAAATTAAGTGAGGTAGACAAAGACTGTCTAAAAAAGAGAACTAAGACTGAAGTTCACCTAGTTTTAAGGCAGGAAACAAGTATAGAAGTTCAAAGTTTCCCCATTGTAATGAGGCATGGCTCAAAACAAAGTAGAATTTAAACAAAAGAGCATAACTTTCTTTTGTTTCCCAGAGTCAGGCTTGCAATCAGGAGTGTAGCATATGTGATCAAGCACTTCACGAATGTCTGCTAAATAAAATATGATGACCTTTAAAGTGGAGAATACGTTTGGAAACAAAAATAAAACTTCTAGTCTGTCATTTTCTCTCCTTGTGTGGTAGAGTCCTCACTTATTCAAACATATGCGAGATAACCTGCCTTGAATGGGAATATCTGGCAGTAATGAACTTTCAGCAACCTGCTCTAGTGGAAGGTGTCCCTGCCTTTGTCAGGGGCATTGGAACAGAATGATCTTTAAGGTTCTTTCCAGCCCAAACTATTCTATGATTATATGAACTAGTTTCCTTTGATGCCTTTCAGGGGCCATCCTTTGCTACATTTTTTGCTCACCTGCATCTAATGATCTGGAATCCATGGAAAATGGTAGAAAATTGGTTTACTTTGTAGGACAACTTCTTGGTGGTACAGAACATGGCAAGCCCTAGGCAGTACAGAAAGGAGCTCTTTTCAGAGTGGTGGTTCTGCTCTTGAATTTTACCTGAACAAGATCATAGTCCAGAGGTTCTTCTGACACTTGTACTTGGCTATTTGGCATTTCAGACCTACAAAAGGCCTGCATCTTCCTGGAGGAAATGCTTATAAGTGGTCTGAGTGGTAGGGGAAGACCCTACAGAGTCTGTACATCCTGGGCCAGCCCCTGCCTAAGGAGGCTCAGGCAGAAGGGTTCAGTGGAGGTTCTACTGAGAAGATCTAGCTTGTACAGCATGGTACCATGATTGTATGAATAAACTAGAATAGAGTGTTTCAGCTGGAAGGGACCCACAGTGACTATTGCCCCAACTGCCTGACCACAAGGGCTGACCAACAGTTAAATGCTGCTAAGGGTGGTGTCCAAATGCCTCTTAAATACTGACAGGCTCAGGGCATTGATCATCTCTCAAGGAAGCTTGTTCCAGTGTTTGACCACCCTCACAGTAAAGAAATGCTTCATGATGTCTCATCTGAACCCCTCCGGTGCAGCTTTGAACCATTCCCGTATGTCCTATCACTGGATCCCAGAACCCATCACCTCTCTCTCTCTTCATGTCCCTTCTTCAGGAAGCTTTAAAGAGCAATGGATTCACTCCTCAGGTGCCTTTGCTCCCAGCTAGACAAGGCCAGTGTCCTCTGCCACTCCATGCAGGACATGCCTTCCAGCCCTTTCACCAGCTTTGGTGCCTCACTTTGCTAATTATGGCTGCTTCAGTCACTGTGGCCCTGCACTTTGTAGGTTTGAGTTTAGCATTTTGTGGGTTCTAAGCACATAATTTTATTTCCTACACTGTCATCTAAAAATAACTGTGCAGTCTGCTCTCATTGCACTTATCATAGCACCACAGTCTTTGCTTTGCGCACATCTTACCTGTGTATGCACAGCCTATTACTGAGTCATTACCTGCCAGCGCTAGTAGCTATCCATTTTAAAATGCAGTCCTGAGTACGGAATTGCTGCCAGGCACTTTCAGAATTCAAGGGGAGGTCTAGTAGTGTTACTGCAGTTGCAGGAGAATGGATGTAGAGACTATAACTTGGATAATATGGTTCAGTCTTAAGTTAGACCTAATATGATAATGGAGTTTCTTGCAGGACAATTATAATGTTTTAAAGTATACAATAAAATTATGTGGGAAGTGGTGAACAGGTGAAAAAGCAAAGCATGTGGATTTAAATAATCTCTGAGGCTGTTTCAAGAACAGTACAGGCGCTTAGGCAGTAGAAAGATGTGCATGTCAGAAATGAATAGATTAGCTGGCACCTGAAGGCTTGTAGACTTCAGAGAGAAAACAGAATGAACTAAACCTAAATCAATACAGCAAAATGTGTATTAATCTTCCAGTCTTCCTTATTACTTATTAAACGCAGTTTAAGGAAACAAAATAATTTCATTAAATAGGGAGAATTGGGATAATTAACTAACTTTAACTCTTTGAAGACAACATTTATAATGGTAATAATAAATCACCACAGGCAAAACATTCTAGCTTTGAACTTTATCGGTGCAATCATTATTTTACCACTAAAGAGAAGACCAAAAAAATCAAATGTTTATTTATGAGGCATTTATTGTAGATAGAGAATTAAATCATAAGTGTGAATTGTATATAAAACATTTGTGACAAATGGAAATAACACACAAAAAACCCTGAGAAAATACAGATTTGTCTGAAGCACTGCATTATATACACTGTTAATGTTTGCTAAGTAACAGACAATCTGAATGAGGCTCACAAGGTCTTCAATATGTACAAAAACCCAGAGTGTTGTAACAAAGACCCCCTTTCATTGGTGTTATCAGCAGCTGATCCCTACTGAGCTTTGTAGGATTAGTGGCAGACAGTGACGAATTTCAGTAGAAATGTACAGACTTGTGGATGCCACAAAGCCCAGTCCTTTTACATCAGCTTTATTTGTGTCTGAACTGAGTTACAGTAACTCTCTTAAGGTATCTGACAGTCTTTCTTTTGGTGTCACTAATATCTAAAAGTTAGTGAAAAATAGTAATGAGTACAGAGTTCTCAGTGGCAAAAAGAATGTGTCATCAGTGCCCAAAAGGACAAAGAGAAAACAATCTATTGTTAAAGCCCAGATAGGGTGAAAATGGTATGTAATCATGGTGTGCATTACAATAATGTACTTCGCATTACAACAACAACAAAAAAATATTACTACCTCAAAAACTGGTTTAAATAGTCCATCCAGAAAATACTGACACTTAGAATCCAAGGAGATATAACAAATGCCCTGTGCTGCAAGTAATTAACTTTTCATGCCTCGGCACAAAAGGCTCTGAGCATATTATCAATGAAATGAAACAAATCACATGCCAGCATGTTGCTTGGTGTGTAGTAGATGATTAAAAATAATTTTTTTAATCCTTCGTTTGTGTTAACATAAACATTTACAATATTGTATGAAGGAAATAAAAAAATAAATACCAATAACTGACTTGCCATTAAGAATTCAAATGCAGTAGTGTTTGGATGCTGTGCAGTTTCTTACTGTGATGCCATGTAAGGAGCCTAAGGCAGCCCCTTAATTCCTCTGCATTAGCATCCCAAGTAGCAGTTCATGAAGGAAATCTGGCTCCACAGAACTAGACTGTCCATATGGGTCAGAGTAAACTGAGATGAGGATTTGCTTCACAATTGCTGTGTGCATGAAGGGCGAGTTACGGAAAGTGTCTTCAGATTGAGAGCTGATGCAATCTGCCCCCTCCTGTGGTTTCTGAATGGCTCTGAAATGAGGCTACTCTGGTGTAAACTGCAAGCAACCTAATTTGATATTTATGGCTTTACAATCTAATTTTGTCCTGTAGGAGAATAATAGATTCTGCAAAAACATTTAAAGAAATCCAGTATATGGTACAAAGCACATACGCTGTTTTGAAGGCAGCTCAGACCTTTTCTGATGCGTTTTTTTAAGTGTTGGAAAACTTGTTGAGTAAATACTATGTTGTTTCATCTCTAACCAGGGAAAAGAATTAGTGCAGTAATTGGAAAGCAATTTATGAGAGTCAATCAAGAGGTTTAATATAGCATTCCAAGGAAATCACATTATTTCCATTCACATATTTTCATTATCTTTACACTTACAGACAACACAGCACTCTATTTCCAAAGCTATTGTCTTGTGATAACGCTCAGAAGAGAGCCATTAGAGTGCACAGTTGGTTTTGGCTAAAGGTAGAGATTTGCTTTATGATACTTATCTTTTCGGGAAAAAAAAAAAAAAAATTGAGGAAATTCTCTAATGCAGGATGTCTGATTATTTGCCCTGATTGATCTAGGGTCCTTATGGCTTGAGTTGCTCTGTTTTTCCTTTTCCACATGTACAACTGCAAAATCAGAACAGTGTAGGTACACTCTACCAATGAAAATTCTTAGTTTCCTGCACTTATACAAAAAACAGTCTAGATATTGGCAGCTCCTTAAAAAAAAAATTAAGATGTAGGAAAGGGATAAAACTAGCTGCAAACAGTTTTTCAGATTCTATAAATGTACTAAAAAAAAAAAAAGGAAAACAAATTTTTTTTAAAAAAGAAAATAAAAATACATAGCCCGTATTTTCAAACCAGTTATACAGGAAAATTTATGGAAACTTAGAAAGTGGAGTAAATTTTCACATACATGTATAATGAAATATAAAGTGCTTGTATGTTAAATATGTATCATACTGATGGAGTCTTTATAAATGCAGAAGACAGAGATTTATTATTTATATTGCTTGAGGACAGTATTTGGTTCTTTTCAGTAAAAAGTAGGAGGATGTGTCTCCTTTCTCAAAGAATATAAAGCTCCTCTTAAGCAAATACAATGGAACCTGTACCTTTAAATTTGAAATAAGCTATTTTATGGGGATGGGATGGTGTTCAAAATGAAATTTAGCCATAATTGTTAAGGTTTGTGACATACTGTGTATGGCTCAAGCTGTTATATTTATTCCTATATGCATTCAATTAAAGAACCCATCTTCAATGATGTATTTTAGCACACTCCTGGGAGCTAATCCAATGTCTTTAGCTATCTGTTTTACATGAAACCAATTATTGTAATATCTCTAATGTCTAAGTGGTATTGTCCTGAGTGCTATTTTCAGCATGGTCCAAAGTATTTATTTCGATGAGATTATCTATCTACTCTTCAAATTTATTATGCTTTCAAGAATATCCATGGAGTCACATTAGCATTTTTGTATTCCACAGCCAAATGTTCAAGCAAAATGTAATATGAGAAAAATAATCAGCTGACTAAATTTAGTGCTCTCTACTTCTGTTTACATAAAATGACCTCTTGCTGTTGCTTGACCTCTCTCTATGCTCACTCTCAGCTCCCTGTGACAGCCTATGTCCATTGTGTGTTTTAATGCTCTGTTTTTCCCTGGTGCTGTGTGATGCTAGCTCAGCTCTGCTATAGACTGCAAGCACTGTCTGGAAAACTCTGGGAAAGAGAATTAAAGCAGTGTTATAGGAGTTTGCAGTAGAAAAGTTCTGTCTCTAGCTACCACAAACTATCATTATTTTACAGCAATAATAATATGTACCCACAAGCTGAGGTCTCCATTGGGCCACTATTTGACCACATGTCTGAGCTAGTGCAGTCATCCTTTGTGCAATTCTGCCTTTCCAGAAGTACAAGGGGGATAATTATCTAATCCAAAAGAGTGTTTAGGCTTTGTGCATTAACATAATGCTTGTTTGTTGCAAAACAGTGTGTTGTTTTCATACATTATTGTTAGCAGGTTCTGACTTTTCTATTTGCATGACAAGTGCTGGGGTTTGCGGAAAGCTGCAAACAACCATGAGGCAGCTACTCATCATTATGATTTCTGTTGCCATTGTCATGGTTTGTCACTGTAGCTCACTTTGACTAGCTGGCATTGTGTAACACGTGCTCCATGAGCTCTGCAGGGAGCTCGTATAGCACTCCTGCATTGACCTCATTTTATAACAAAGTTTGCATTTATGCCAAGATTTTATAAAACTTAGCAACAGAACAAGTGGAGAACTTAGATTTGGTGATGCTTTTGACTCCCTTTATGAAAGGAAAATACCCACAATGTAATGTAGTGGCAAAACCCAGTACTTGCATCAGAAGCACAGGAACAGGAGGTATGCAATGATTCAGTGGCAAAGCGCAGTGGGGTGACCTGTTTTTCATTTGAGTGAATTCACTGTATGTCTCACGAGGAACTTGCCAACAAGGCTTTAAACAAAGACAATGTTATAGGGTCTGTCTTGTTAAGGAGGTCCCAGGATGATTTAAAGCTTTTCAGATGAGACAAGTACATACAGCAAAGCGTGTTGTTTCAAAGGAAGAACACGAGTTTGCTGGTATGACTTTGGGGAGGCAGCAGTAAAACTGCAGTGATGGAGGGATGCCTGCATGAGTAGCATTGTAAAGGTACCAGAGTAAGTCTGAATATCTGGCTGGAAGCTCATTTTGTAACCTGCTCTTGTCACAGCTAGCCGAGACATTGCATACCACAGTCATTCTAGGACAGAATCTCTCAATGCACTTTTATTTTCAATCTGAGAAAAGAAGGATTCTGCTCAATGAATACTAAAAAGTTTTCTGTCTTTTGAATGGGTAGGACACTTTAGTTTTTTAGATCTCAAAAGTCCTGAGATGTCTGTCCTTTCTGAGGAATTTTCTGTTGGAAAAGCATGCAGTTAGCCTTTCTTCCACTAGCACTGGATGTCTATTGAGTCTGCAAACTGGAAATCAGCCTGAAGCTGAATCAGGCTTACAGACTCAGTATCAATGGGAAATACACTTCTGTTGGCTCCTTCTGTCATATGCTTATCAAAACTGCTAATATATCAAGAGTATTTTGATTCAACATGTAATAGAAACAATAAATTCTTTGATTTTTCACTTCATGCAGGGTTGTGTACAAACACAGCCAAACTGTAGATGTGTTTGCTTTCATTTTCCTAATTTCTGTGAGTTAAATTCTTAAGCACTAGTCTTTAGCACTAGCACTAACAACTTATTGAATTATGCTTCCTCAGGCTGGTCGTGAGGGTGGTTTTCAGCTGAAACTATAGTAAACATACATTGGAACAAACATTATACAATGGCAGTTTTTAACAGAAAGGAAATTATTATTTATTGAATATTGCTGGAGGGGCTAAAATAGCACAAATAAACAGAGAGAAGACAAAGGCCAGGGGAAGTACAGTCTACAAATCTAATTTAAGAATATTTGAAACCTCTGCAAAATTCAGATGACTAATAAAAGGATTGCTTTATGATAGTCTTTTCCACTTGGCCCGAATTCCTATATTGCAGTAAAAAATCAGGATTTATCAGGACATTCATCAAGTATGAGTATATTGTTATGTATAGGATTTCTCATTTAAGATTAAGAAGCTACCAAACACTTCCATGGAAAAAAAGCAGCTGAAGCACCAGCTGGCTTCTTCCAAAAGAAAACATATATATATACACAGAGGAATTTGTTGGGTATTGCTTTGTTCTTTTTGGCTTGTCTTTTCCAAAGGAGGCAGAAATATCACTTAGCTAAATAAATGAATATGGGATAGGGCACACCCATGGAAGTCTGGTACTGCTGCTCTGAGAAAAAGCTAAGAAAGAAAAAGAGATTTTTAATCAGGTTTTGAATGGGAAAGATTTGAGGATGGGAGCTATAGAATTACACACTATTATTTTGATTTTTCTTGTGTTTAGAAAAAGAGAACTTGTTGGGAAATAAAGGGAAGAACCACAGCAATTGACACCAAATCAGCTCCCCTTTCTGCCTGGCACAACCCCCCTAGAACCCAGTAAACTGGGTAGCCTTTTGAATCACAAAGCAGTAAGAGTGTGTGTTTGGAAGCAGGGAATAGGAAATATTAACAGGATCCAGAAAAACCTGCAGTGTACGTGGATGTCTGTACTCCCAGCAGTCATTTTACCAACAGAAAATCTGGAATCAGATGATTGCAACTTGTATTCTACATTGTCATTCAGCACTGGAGTGTAGGCAATAGCAAAGCACGAAATGACATTTCAGCCTGTCCTTTGGGATGCAACAGGCACTCTTTCCAGGCTTCTTCCTCCTTGTAGCACTACATGAACTCACCCAGGCAGTTGAAATTACACAAACAATGAGATTCAGGTACACAAATGTGCCAGTCAAAGGACCAGCTATCTGCTAAAGGACCAGTAAAAAGAGGAAAAGCTCAGCAAAACTACCATGCCATAGAGGAATTTTACTGAGGAGTCAAAAATTATTGAAAGAGTTCCTGTGCTGATTCTGTTTCACTGTTATCATTACTTACAAATCAGATCATGCAGTTACAGTAAAATGGGTTTGGTTGACAAAATAATTAATGTAGCCATCCTGATGTCATCTCAAAAGACAGGAGGTAATTCCAGAAGCATTTTCCCAGAGTGCACATTTTAGTGCAATGCACCTGAAGGACCCAAGAAGAGCTGGATAAAGAACTTAATGTTATTCAGCAGTCCTAAATCCACAGAATAGTGCCCACATAGGTGGCAACATATAATATATACAAAAGTACAATTTATAAAATCCTTCTGATTTTGGTAACTATGAGTAATTATCTTTTATTCGAGTAAAATTAGTTCAAGTAAATTATAATGAAGGTAATTTAAAGAGCAATTGAAGACTGAAGAGGAATGGCGTTGGTAGTAGGGCTTGAAGAGTTATCTGGGCCTCTGATTTCTGAACAGAATCCTTTCAGTGTGCTTGGAGGAGACTCTGATTATAGCAATATTCTTAACCAAATCCCTGTAATCCTCTTTCATAGCTAATGAATCTCTTTATTGCTTTGTCTGCTCTAGGATGCAAATACAATAATGTGTATTAATTATAAAATCATAAAAATTTAGGCAGAGGTGCAGAGGTCATCAATTCATCCCCAGATTGTATCACCATCTTCCTCACAGGGCCTTGTCAGGGCAGGTCCTGTAGACTTAGTGAGTGTAATTGCTGCAAACACTTTAATTCCACTGCTCTGCTCCTCTCCATTAAAAAGTTCTGAACACTATTATGAGGCTTCCCTTTGTCTTTCCTCCACGGGATAAATAACCCTTACTCTTCTAATCTTTCCTCATGTTTCTGGGCCTCCAATTGCTTTTATTGCTCCCTTATGGTTTCTGTTCAGGTGATCATACCTTCTGGGCTTTCATTGAAATGGCAGCAGGTGATGGAGAGTTAGTGCCAGTGACCAAGGGACCACTACACTTTCTGCCACATTCTGCTCTCCTGCTTCTTCCTCCACCACACCATGGCATTTGTGCCCTAAGTGTGGTAGTTGTTGTATTTTCCCAGGACAATAAGATTTCTTCTAGCGTTGAAAAATCTTTCTAATTGAGGCACAGTGGATTGTAAGGGTCAGTAGGTGGGATGGACACAGCAGGACGCATGATGGGCTTCAAACCTTTCCAGTTCTCCACAGTCCCTCTTGTCTTTCAGAACTGCCATTGTCTTTGCGTAGCTCAGCTCTTGTTACATTTTAACAAATTCTGTTACACTTTAACAGCCCTGGGCTGTCCTTCGCATTTTCACAAAGGTCTGGCAGAGGTTGGGGGTCCAGGAGGGGCGCAGGAATAGCACCATTAAAAAAGGATTGGGAGCAAGATTTGCAGAACACAATTGTTTGCTTCTTTCACCCCAGCATATGCATAATTTCACTGCACAGCAAGCAGTGGTCAGGGACTGTGCACAACACAGTCGGTCAAGGCATTCTCCACAATTTGCCCCTCCCATTTGTCCCGGGTGAGTGAACAAACTGTGGCAGGCACAGGTGGTTACCGTGGCTCCATTTGGGCTTCTTGCTTTCTGTCTAGTGCCATCTGCTCCTCTTTGCTCCCTCAAATACCATGCAGGAGACAGCAGAGGAAGTGAATACTCTTCAAGTTGGTCTGAGGTCTGATTTTCTTCCCTTTAAGGGATATTCCTCTGGCTTTCAGGTGATCAAGCACATTTTCTACGGCCACCTATGGATGGTCATCTTATAGCTATGAGACATCTCTTTTCTCATGGGATGATTTCAGAGGGGGAGTCCCTTTAGCTGCATGGCTACAGTGATTCCTGAAGTGTTAGCTGAGTCCTCTCTCTGTTTACAGTGCTATAGTACCTGGAGCTGATCACATCCAAGATGCCCCACTCAGACCCAGACATGTTCCCACCCCTCACATTGCACAAGCTCATAGAATTATGTGGTGAGCTGTCTCTGAGTGCTGCTCTGACAAAAAATAATCACCTTTCTTGGCGGAGCCAGCTGTCAGCACTGAATTGTCTCAGCATGTGGTCGAATTAGAAGCAGTGGTAGCAAAAATAAAAGGATGGAAATGTAGCTGGGAAGTACTGCAGATGGCAAGACTACAGCAGCCCAGATTTAGTATGACTGACAGCCGTACTATTGCACTGCCCCTTTCTGATGAGTGTGATGAACTTTGACTGGGTCCGTACCTCTTTACACAGCTCTCTGACCACCTCCAGGTAGATACCCAGCCTACTGTTGCTGCTTAAGGTAGAGGTGAACATGGCGTGCTGCTTGTGTGGTAATGGGTTACAAATGCTGATAAACATTATATCTCCTACTAAGTGAGGTGGCAAGGGTGGGTGACTGAGCAATGCACAGATCTCATGTGATTGTGGAAACATGGTGTGAGTATGCAGCTTTGCATCACTTGCCCTGAATTCCCCCTCATGTCTTCTTCTGAATTTTTTTCCTGTGTGTCAAAATAATTTTGAATTCTGATCCTGTCAGCCAATATCCTTTCAGATTTCTGAAGTTTCATATTGTCTGCAAATTTATTAGAAATGTTGCCTAGTCCATCATCCAAGTTACAAATGAAACTTAGAATGAAACTGGACCTAAGCCAGATTTTTATAGCCCCAAGCTTGATAGAAAAAGGCTGTTTGATCAATCCCTCAATTTAAACAGTGGGTCCATTAATAATTACTCTTAGCGTGTTGGTGTCGAATTAGATTTTGTACCTACCTTCCTTTAGTTTCAACTAAATGTCTTTTGAAATCTATGCCTCCCAGCTGCATCCCTCCTTCACTGTATTGATGGATTCTCAAATACCAAGATGATGGACACTTTCAGGGACAGTTTATTTGACCCCTGAAGGCAGCTTATTTCTGCACTTAAGGCCACCTGAATACATAGCAGCTAAACTTCCCATAATGGTGGGAAATTTTTATGGTGATTTCACAAGAGAGTGACAATAAATAAATTACCTGTCACTGGACTGCAATTTCTGTGAGCATTTGCAGAGTCTGGAAGTCAGCATCTTCCTCATCCCTTGCTTTTATGCCTTTGAATGAAAAGATCTGCTGGTTTTTTTTTTAATTTTTTTTTTTTTTGCAGAAAAGCAAAAAAAAAGCAGACCCTCATTAGTGGTGACTGTTCTCCATAGTTTTGCAGCCAGCAAGGCTGTTTATGCTTTTCTTTGTGGAAGTGGGACATGCATGTGGCATCCTCATGGCAGTAGAACACACATATTGTTCAAAACAGTAGTTCCTTGCACATTTTTATAAGCAGTTGAGGTTGCAAACTCAGCTGCTCCCAAAGAAAGCCTTTATATCTTGATGCTATGATACATCTTCTCTGTTGTTCTTTGAAATACTCTGTTCTTTAATCTCACTGTTTTATTCCCTACTTTCTGCAGGTAATTGACATGAAAGGGAAGGATATGGCAGGTAATCCCTGCCTCGTGTACTCTCTGCTTAGACGTTGCTTTCACTGGTAAACTGAAAGACAAGGAAAAAGGTGCATGGCAGTGGAGCTACCGAAATAACATCAATTAATAATAGCTAAAGGAAGAAAAAAGGCCACTCAGTCTTTCCTTCCAGAGTATTCTGAGGAAAGCTTAACTCAGGCTCAAGACCAGTTCAATTCCATATATAAAGCAGTTGCCATCTCTGCTGTTGCCCAGTGCCAGTGCTTGCAGCCTGGCTGCAATAGGTTGTGTCTGGAGGCAGTGCTGGGTTTGCTTAGTGAGAAGGTATTATTTGAAGTGTGCACATGTATGCAGTCAACCATGAAGACACAACATCTCCTGTACACATAAGCAGACAACCATCTGAGTATAAAATACTTAATTACCTTTTCACTGTCACTTTAGGGTGAGTGAGGAAATGTTTGCTGTCACTGGATAGCATTTGTATGGTGATACAAGTTCACTGTGGTGATGGCAGTAAGCTCAGAAAAGTTATTTTCTCTCTTCTTATGCAAGAGAAATGGTAGGAATCACCAGATTTTTTCTCATTCTAACCGAATTATTTTGCTGGTGGTGATAAAGAAGTCTCTGTAGTATGTTGGACAGAATTATGTCACAGCAACATGCAGTCACTCTCTGAGTCTGCCAGATATTTTAGTTTTGACCTTTACTGTCCACAGTACTGGAGTTAATTATGGCTGGATGGTACTTAGCATTTTTAATCTTCATAGAAATTTGTTTGCCAAACTGCTTGCTAATGATAACTTAGTGTCTGCTGATAATTTCTATTTTTTTTAAGACTATGTCTTAAAAAACCGTTGTAGCAGGTCATGATAATGACATTCAAATTGTGTTACACTGAGATGTTACATCTAATTATCACTTAGCACACTGATACTATGTCAGTACAGTACAGGAGACATGAAACCCCTTTGCCCTGCACCTTGCTAGGTAATACATGGTTCCTACAAATTCAAGGTAAATATGATATCACTCTGATATTTAGTATTTTATAGTCAGTTTCTGGGATATAAATTAGTACCTCACCAGGCAGAAATGAAAACATCTTCAGGCAGAAATGCTTTAAGTCTTGATCTTCTCTTGTGGCAGAAAATCCACAGAGTGTGATACTGCGTGTCTAATTGTGACTTAGAATTTTGGAAACTGACGGAGAATTTCCAGAAGGGTGCTCCTACTACCCTGCTACTTGGAAGTAGTAGGAGAAAAATAACAGGAAAGCCCCCGTCACCAACAGAAGACCGCTGTCTTGAAACAGAGAAATTTAATCTGACAGTTCCAAACAGGAACAGTTCTCTCAGAAAAACGTTCAAGGTCTCTTTCAAGGGGATGTCTCCTGGAAAAATGTTGGGTTATTGTCCCTGGCAAGCAAGAAAGAAATTACAGTCACAGTAAGAGCTGTGTGGGAGGTCCTTTATAGTATGCCTTGATTATACAAAGATGAGTATATGTTTAATTCTGATTTTACTGCCTGAAAGAAGAAATAAAATGCTTATGAAAAATTTATTCCTAAACTCACTGAAATCCACCACAGTCTAATAGCTTTAATGCCAAGATATCTCCCCACAGTCTAACCAGAGAGACGTTTTATTAAGCAAACGACATCTGACATTACTATGGCAGTGTCAGCCTACTCTTGCTCGAATGAAGCAGCCAATAAAGTTACATAGGATGTAATTTAAGAGTTTTGTAAGCTTCTTATTTCACAGCTATGGAGATATTTCTCCTTCAGGCAGAGGAAGTAGAAATATTAGTAACTGCTATTGTAGGTTACCACCCTCCAGATTTTCTATGGATAAGATCTAAGATTTCAAGCTTTAAGCACTCATTAATTTTTCTAGCTCCCAGTAACTACAGTATCCATTTTATTAAAAACCCTTTGAAGCTTCTCAGCAAGTTTCTTCATGAAATCCAGCCAGTTAATTCTGATAAAATTAACTAATATTGGGCGATTTGCCCTAAGGATTTTCTCTTCTTTGTCAGTTCAGGTAAAAATCTATTTGACCCAAAGCAACACAATATAGCAATGATGCATCCCAGATGACAAGACAAAGTGTAGAGACGGAATCTTATAAGGGGGGTGGGGGGGTTGGTGTGAGTGTGGTAATTTTCAGAGTTATAGTTCCTCTCACCAACCAATACTTATTCTATTTGTTTAAACATTGAAGACCCTTGTTTGTTGTTTGGGTTTTTTAAAAAAAGTATTTCTTTTTCCCTGAACTTCCCAGCTTTAAGATAAATCTACAGATTACATCAAGGTAGCAAACATACTCCAGCTACAAGTTTTCAAGGGTATATTATAAACAGTTATCTGCAGAGCTGCATACTACACTTCCTCATAGACATTCTGGATACTCATGTCACATACTTATTGTCAACAAATGTTTGCAACAACTTGCAAAAAGATTTGGGCATTTGCCCACAGCCTAAATTTAATGGCTCAAGATGTAAATATCACTAGTTTAAGCCTTTGTAGTCTATTAGAGACAGCAACTACTTTTTTCAGCATTTGTTTTTATATGGTTTCCTACAGAGACTGAAGAGACTAATTTCTCTCCCCAAGCACGGAATAACAGATGGTGTCAGTCAGGTAGAACTGCCAGGGTGTGTATGAACAGACAGTCAAGAGACGAGAAGATTTACTTTGGAAACACAGTAGAAAACAACAGCCAAAATATCCCTTTCCATAATTGCTTGAGCAGGAATTTTCTCCTTCCTTCTTCATATTCTCCTAAGCCCGGGACAGTGGTTGGGAGTTATTTCAAATGTATTCCTATCCATCTTTAAATTTGAAAAGAGAGTTTGGAACAAGGACCAGGCTGAAAGTCCTGCAGGAGGGGCTTGAATTCCAAAAACCCAAGCAAAATGGGCTCTCACAAAATATGCAAACTTTGTTTTTCCATTTAAATGCTTGTGATGGATGAGTAGTCAGAAGAGCAGACATGAAGTCTTTCAGTCTCTAAAGTCTCTAAGAATATGTTCAAGTGCTGGCTTCCAAAACCACATTTCTGTGCTGTGGCAGAAGCTTACTCTGATTGTAGAGTCTTGGTAGTTTTGTGTCATATTTGTAGCCTACCAGAGATGTTCCTGTGCAGGGTTTGGGTCAGTGAGAAGCTGCACATGAAACCAGTCATCATTTTCCGTGACACATGGACTATGTTGTGAAGTAGTGGCTCAGAGTCCTGTGCTGAGGAAGAACAATTCTGGAAAACTTTTAAAAAGGTAGAATAATTGACTGGACTTGAGGCAGCATCCTACAGCACTTGAGGTTTCTTCACACTAGATTTCATTCTTCAGAGAGGTCTTGACAGAAGAAGTTACATGAAAAACCATTTGTTTTCCAAGGCATTGGTTCATGGAAAAGCATAAAAAATTGGAATATGCAAATCATTTGCATAGCTTTTCCCATGACAAAAGGTTTGGTGAATCTTCACTCATAGAACACTTTGTGTGAGAGCGTGAGGCTGCTAAACCTGGTCAGAGAAGGCCCTTTCAGCTTTTGATCATAGCTCTGCCCATTTCATATCTCCATGATCCATTCTTGATCAGCTGAAAGGCTGTGATTTCCCATCACGGAAACTCAACCCGGGTCATGTCTCTTTGTGCAGGTGTAGAACGTAATGTGCCTGATCAGAGCCCAGTCTGGTGGCTGCATGATGATGGTGTTTGAAACATATTGCTTTGTTTTAATACCCTCTCTCTAAAACGACATAATGTCAGGTTTAAAAGAATATTTGTAAGTGGAAAAATTTTTTAAAAAATCAGGTGAAATGTGGTTTTTTTCTGCCTCTTTGAAAGGCTGTGTTAAGGAAGGAAGTGTTTCACTTCCATGCAAAATGCCTGTTTATAATTCTTATATTTGTAATTATAATTCAAATATTTGAGAATGTCTCATTTTTACAAGAGCTTGTAGTGACAGAACAAGGGGGAATGGACTCAGACTAAAAGAAAGTAGGTTTAGATTAGATAGTAGGAGGAAGTTCTTCACTGTGAGGATGCTGAGGCACTGGAACTGGTTGCCCAGGGAGACTGTAGATGCCTATCCCTGGAAGCGTTCAAGGCCAAACTGGATGGAGCTCTGAGCAACTTGACCTAGGGGAGGCGTCCCTGCCCATGGCAGAGGGGTTGCAACTACATGGTCTTTAGAGTCACTTCCAACCCAAGACTTTCTTTTACTCTATGATTCTGTAATTTTAGAAATGTCCTGATTTAGAGCAAAATATTAAAAAGGTGTCACTGGTTTTGCTTCTGACCAGCTCTAATTTTTTATGACATTATCTACACCTACATATGGACAAAGGTTCTTTCTTTTCAAGCAATTTTGTCAGGTCCTTGAGGAAATTACAAAATTAGGGTGCTGGGCATAAATTCCAAGTGGTCTGGAGCCTATGACAGCAGTGCACAGGACAGCCTGGCCCTGAACTGCAGGACAGCCACCTTGGTGTCTGCACCACCCTGTTCTGACACTTGAGATCATGGGACATCGAAAGTTTGCTGGATATGGCTCCCCATGACCCATCCCACAGCAGTCGTCCTCCTCACACAACTACTGGGCTTGAAATTCCTGCCTCCTACGGAAGTCCCTCTTCCCCTGAAAAAGAAAGCACACTTAGTCCCCATTTCTCAGTCTGGGTTTTCTGCCTAAAGCTCCATCTCTGCCAGGATGATGGGAAAAGATGGAACTTTGGGCAGAAATTCAGGTAATAAGTGGCCTTTGTGGCAGATCCATCACAGGAGTTTGTCAGACACTGTTTGCTGCAGGGATTCTGGGGGGATTTAGATGGAGATTAACCAAGCCTGCTGACTGTAGCCCACCTCTGTGCTGGGCTGGCTGCTGTTCTTGCTGGCTGCTGCAGGAAGGATGTAGCTCTTTCCACACCACTGCTCCAAAGCTCCTTGCAGCTATTCCCAGAGACTGTGGTATCCTGTTTGTTATTACGATGAATTACACCCTGAAGTACACAGGCACGTGTATACAAGTAGAACTACTCTTGAAGTAAATGTGAGAAAGACAGGCCTTTCTGGGCAGGAACTTTTCTTCCATTGACAGCTGTTACTCACCTTGGAGATTTAATCTGTTCCAGCTTACCCAGAAAATTTATTCAAACTCTTGACCCAATTAAAAAAATCAAACCACCAAAACAAACCAAAATAAAACCCAAATCCCCAAAACTCCTGAGGGAAGCAAATTTCCAAAAATCCACTTTCCAAAATCACCTATTGCTTTGGCACTAAGCAGTGGTGTGTGGGAACTAGGAGTTGAGGATCTTCTGGGAAGTTGCACACATACCTTGTCTCTGCTTCCATTGCTTCCTAAGGACTCCAGCACTCACGGAGCCACAAGGAGCCCTGAAAAATTCTGATACATCCGGGTTTGTATTAAAATCCTGGTGTTTTAGGAACACAAAAATAATTTTTTTTAGACTTAACCCTTTGTTGGTATGAGGATTTATAGTTCTGTCAGTAGCATTAGTCACAATATTTTGGAATTTCTTTCAGTAACTGATAAGAGTTCTGCTTTCAGATCTGAAATGCAGCTGAAAACCACACTAATGCAAAGAATGTTTTTAGTGATGGGTGGGAAAAGCAGGGATTACCCAGGCTACTGGAAAAATTTACTCCATCTTGCATTCAAATTCCTCATGCAGTCAAAGGGGAAAGCAGAGGCTTTTAGTGATTATAAATTAGCCTGGCAACAATAACTTTAATTATGGTACAGCCACAGGAAAATTCTCAGTTCTCTTCATCCTTCCTTTTCAAAAGTCAGTTTAGATTTCTTCTGACAGACACGTATTAAAAATCTTAAAAATAATTCAGTGTCCCATTTCCTGTGTGGGACCTTAATCTTGTCAAAAATATTCATTGCACTCAAAGGTTATTTCTGTCTTGTTTTGACGCTACAGATTTAAAGAATGAGATCATTTCTGTTGAATGTCCAGCTGTTTAAGAATCTGCATCTCTATTTAAGAAGCACAAGAGGAAAACACAGTGTCTCTGCCAGAAAAACAATCAGATAATAAGACTGCATTCTGTTTAATTGGGAAAAAAGAATTGGACATAATGTGGTGTGTGGATGAATCAGCACTGAAAAGAACTCCTGGGACCCAAAAATTGTTTAATCTTGAAGTGACTGCCACTATGTGTGTCAAATTACTTTTACCTCCTGTACTGTATTTTTCCATCTTCATTAATAAGATATTCCTAACATGCTACATTTCCATGCTGAGCTAATTTTACAGATTTTATCACAAGACTTAGGACCATTGTTTATCTTCATCATGTCCAGTTCTGGAAGTGATTGAGGAAGAATCTTGGATATCATTTTAGTTGAAGGGTAGTTTCTGATCACACTTGCTACAGGAAAAATAAGCAGATGAACATCAGCCTAGAGTTTCCACAATATTTCTGTGCTATTCATCACCTGATGAGGTTTTGTTGTTTTTTTTTAAGCTGGGGACAAGCAGAAGAGCTTATGTGTTTTAGATCCTTACAGAATTTAAAAAAACAGTGGAAGTTAAGTAGAAGTTGCAAAATGCAGCAGAACAATTATTCCAAATTTTATACCATGGGAAGGTGAAGGACAAATGCTGTGGGATTTTCTCAGTGGTTGACAAGCAGTCACTGCCTTGCTGTTGCTGGACATTTTGGATGGAATACAATACAGTCACTATATTTTCAGAGAAATTATATTTTTCCTCCCTTTACTATTCCTTTAGATTATTTCTTATGTAGTCTTGCTTAAGGGCTTTGAAATTAAAGGACTATTATAAGACTTTGAGATACAAGAATTATAGTGATTTGAAAAATTTTAGCATGTTGATTGATTTATTATGATGTTTGCAGCACAGAGAGAGTGTTTAATTATGGCAGAAGGCACTTTTCCTTTACATGGAGCTGTTCAATTATGAATTCTGTAGTGCTCTGGAGATGGAAAGAATGATTGAACTTGAACAATAAAGCAAAAGACAGACACTGCTAATGCTGTACTGGGATGTGGTAAAGACAGACCTCATGGGAAAGCAAAGTACTCACACAGATACAATCAATTAATTATTATTTAGACTATTTTCCACCAAAATCTTAATTCTGATAAATGAAAACAAGTTCTGATGCCATCCCTGCTGGTATGCCCTTACCCTTCTGAAGGGGATATGCAGCTTTATTATGATTGCTGATGACAGAAATACAAGTCTCACATTTGGTCTGCTTTGATGATGTCTCAATGATTTGCTACAGTGACAAACAGTTACACAAGGATATACTGGAAATTACGTAGAATTTCCTTCACACGCCCTTAGTATTTTTATAACTAAAGTGCAGCTGAAATTTTAAAAAGGTTAAGTTCCACTGAATATTTTTACTATGTTCCTACTCTACATATTGACAATTATAAATCCCCCTCTGCTTGAGGAGGATGACCCATTTTCCTGTTCAGCTGTTGTCTGTATGAACTGAATTTTGCATCTTGATTCTGCCAGTCTCCTACTTACAAACTGTCACAGCGGAACAATCACTTTAAATCCACAAAAGACATTTTTCTTTTTTACAACATTGAATGATGTCAGTAACTTTCAGCCATCTGATGCCAAAAGAATAGTATAATTTTAAAAAGGAAACGAATCTCTGTTCTCACAGGGATAATTGGAGACATGGGATGTGAATGCTGAGAGGATACAAGCCACCCTTCATGTTACCTTCCTGTCCTGACACCTGCAGAGAATGCAACATGCTGAAGGGCTTTTCAGCTCTTTAACACACACTGCTGTATCACCATGTTACAGTCATATCTTGTGTCTTTTTGACCTCTGGTATAATGCCCTTTGCCTCCATCATAAATTCTCCTTCTGGAAAGCAGAGCTTGCCAGAGGACAGTGAGCCTTTGGTGATGGCCTGGGCATGGTCTGCCGGGTCAGGTCCCTCTCTGTGCAACACCATCACCTGCAGTGGCACTGGGAGATGGAACGTGCATCTTGGCAACACGTGCATCTTTGTAATCTGCTTTACAGGTCTGAAGAGCAGCTGGAGAGACTAACTTTGAAGTCCAAACAGTCCGTTGATAATTTCTGGTATGCTGATGAAATAGAATAGAAATAAAAAAAAAATCATAGAATGGCAGAAGAAATAGAAAGAATATATATAAATTCTCTAAGTTCTTGATTGGAACTGTTTTTCCTTCTAAACGTTAGCTACCAGAAGTTGCTTTGGAAACAACACTAATCTTTCAATTGAAGACAAAAAGATATTATAATAGTTAACGTCTGAAGAGGATCTTGGGCTGTTTGGCCTGGAGAAAGTTCAGGGGTGACCTTATTGCTCTCTACGCTGCCCGAAAGGAGGCTGTAGCCAGGTGGGGATTCTCTTTTCCGAGGCAACAGTGACAGGGCAAGAGGACACAGCCTCAAGCTGTGCCAGGGGAACATGTTCAGATTGGACATCAGGAAGAATTTCTTCACTGAAAGGCTGGTTAAACATTGGAATGGGCTGCCCTAGAAGGTGCTTGAGTCACCACATCTGGAAGTATGCAAGAAATGACTGCACATGGCCCTTAGTGCTATGGTTTATTTGATATGGTGATGTTTGGTCAAAGGTTGGACTCAAGGTTCTTTTCCAGCCTTAATGATTTTATGATTCTATGATTCTACTCTATGATAAATCATAGAGACAAAACTTAAAAGACACTTCAGCCACAAGAGGAAGGCTATCCAAAAATCAGTCACACATGGGAAATAGAAGGCCGAAAGGGAAAAGTTTCAACTTAATGATCCACATAAGCTGAGGCAGCAGCATTTGGGCATTTGCTGCCCAAAGAGACACCATGCTTGATCCCATCCCCTTTTCCCATGTTATCCTTCACACTGGAGTTTGTCTGACCACCTGGTGCCTGAGCTAAGGCAGCTGAACTAGCAAAACCACATTGACTTGTATTTTTTCAATGGGTAGTATGTCAGTTTAGGTTTTCTGACTGGCCTGTGATTTGATCAGGCAAGTATCAGCTCAAGGGCTAAAGCCAGGGGTGGCTAAGGGGAGGCAGGCTGCATTTTGGCAGCTTTGCTGTGTTTGAAAACATACCCTTCTACTAATTCCTTTGAAAGGTGCTTTGTTTTTATAGTTCTACCATCACCAATCACAAAAAAAGAACATTCCTCCTCTAATTTAATTGTTAAATAATCTTCAAGGAGTGGGAAGCAGTAAACATTGCTATAGTTGTAACTACTAGTCTCTTTTGTGTTAATTTGTTTATTTTTTCCTAATTCAAATAATGTGAGAGCCTATAGCTGCAAGAGCCTTTACAAATGTATTTTCTCTCTCTTTCCTCTTTTATGGTTTGTGTCTTCTTTTGAATAAACTGTCTTACATTAGCTTTTAAGAGGAGAATGATACACAGAGCAATTGTAACAAATGTAAATCAATTTAATACAAATGGTCAGTTTTTTATGTCAAACACTGTTTTGAGGTGATAGTTTCTTGCTTAATCAGTACTGATATTCTTCTCTGCATTTCTTCAAAGAGTGGAGTACTGTTTGTGTTTCCCTTCCTTTTCTTCAAAACCATCTTGGAAGAGCCATAAGGACCACTTATCATCTTCTAATCTATTATTTTTATCTCTAGGATTTCCAGAGTGCCCACAGCAAGGATGTAAAGAACAAACCCAAGACAAGGCTACTAAGCCCAACCTTTACTTTCTAAGCCTGCTGCATGCTGGAGCTGTCATCATTTTAGTCTTGTACAGGTTTTATTTTACAGGTGTATTCACCCTCATCAACTGCAAATCCTTTCTGAGATTCCTACCTTGTTCCATCCCAGTCTATGCCCAGCTTACTGTGAACTCTGCTGAAAAACCTCCTTTCCAAATTAGAAGAAGTTTTGTAAGTTGGTAACAGCCACCTTACCTGCATGAACAATTTTAACAATATTTGTGTGTATTTCTGGCTTAGCTCCTGAAACTCCATCTTTGCAAATGAAGGAGTAAAATATTGCTTAACATGCTCTGTGTATCACAGTGAGAAGCACTTTAAACCTGTTTTTAGATCCTCTCATGAAAGGGGAATTGGCTCTATAGATCTAAAATTCCTTTTAATGTATATTACCAGCGTGAGGACTTACACAACCTCAGACACCAAGAATTTGCTGTCTGCATCATCATAACATTCAGAACTATTTCTGATATCGTAAGTCCAGCACAAAACCTTTCATAACTTAATGAAAATACAGGATATTGCTGATGAACGATAGAGCAGCTGCTCAGTAAAACATATTTTTTAAGCTGAAAGATTTTTTTAATTAAAAGAACAATATTAATTCAGAGACAGATAGATGGATAGATGCATAGATGGATAGATGGATAGATAGATAGACATAGATAGATGAATAGATGGATAGCTAGATAGACACAGGTAGATAGATGGATAGATAGATAGATAGATAGATAGACAGATAGATAGATAGATAGATAGGTAATACAGACACCTTTCAGCATAGAAACCCCCCTCCAAAACGATGTATGCAGGTATTTAATCTTGGCTCCACCTCACCGCGTGACGAGCAAGAGTCGCCCATGGGCCTGATGCAGCAGCGCCTCTCAGTGCTGGAAGTCGATTCTGCATTTAGCTACTACGGAGGCAGGAATATTTTTGCTTACCTTTCCATTTTCTTGATTCCCAAGTCACTAACAGAGCAGACGAACATTTTAACTTCTAACAACTTATATCTGAGAATTAATGTTATTATTCAAGCCATAGTTCTTGTGTTTATGGATAGGCATGGACTTGCACCAAAATATCCCCTTCAGATCATGGGTAGACATTTTTTTTTTTTTAGCTTAGACATAGTTTTCAAATCTGAAACAAATCTTTTAACTATTACTGAAACAAATTCTCATCTTAAATCTACTAAGGATGTTTTTTTATTACAAGGTATTTGATTTGCTAACCAGTAGAATTTCAAAAGAGATTGCAGTCTGAGTTCTTCTTTAGCCAGGACTTTTATATCAGGTTAGCTGGCAGAAATTCAATGGAAGCCTTTTATTTATACACAGGTATTGATATTAAAATACAACTTTTCAAACAACCTCTGCCTCTTGCTGAGTTTCAGCCTGATAGCATCCTTTACAAGTGTGGTGGAGAGCAGCTTATTGCTGGGAAACCTGATCAACATGAGTTCAAAAGACTTATGAAAAGGAAAAAAAAAGGTACAAGAAGAGAGGAAGGTTCTAAGTGAAACTCGATTAATTAATTTAATAACTCATAATACTCATAAATAACTCATTTAATTCAACATGATCTCCCCAATAAAAATTGATTCTAAGTTCTCGATACAAATTACTCCAGCTAACAGACAAAAGGCACATTTGTTATTTTTAGAGTCACAACTGTAAACCTTTTATAAAATCCAGAATATTTCATTAGGAAAAACTGGTAGCCTGCATATCTTCCTTCCTATGCCCAGAAATACTTAATTTTATGCCAAGCATGTTGGGCGAAAAGTGACTGAACTGATCAAACGGGGAGCCATGATAGTGAAGTAAATGTGTAACTCTAACACATGCGGCACTGAGCCCTGAACATGCTCAAAGCCCTAAGTAGCTCATGCTGGCTTTCTTGAATGTTTTTCAAACCTTAGCATTACAAGCTTCGTTATGGGTTGGTTTAGTGTTTCCTCTGGTTCCTTATCACCTTTGTGAAGCTCATTTCTATCAGACTTCTTTAGTGCCCCCTCCCGCCGCTGCTGCTGTCAGGTGAGCCGGGTCGGGAGCAGCCCCGGGGAGCCTCGGCTCTGCGGCAGAGCTCGCCCGGCCAGCCATGGGCACGCCTCAGCCCTCCTCGCCGCTCTTCCCTCTGCGATGGAGCGGCGAGAGCTGGCAGAGAGCTGCTGAAGCTGCAGGCAAATTGCTGCCACATTCGGCAGAAGGAATGGGGGTGTAAGGCAAATCAGAAAGCAAGGGCGTCCTGGCTGGGATGGGAGGTCTGACTTGCAGCATCGTTTTAGTTCTGTTAAAGCGCTTCTTTCTCCCCCGGGTCTCTGAAACCAGCGGGGAGACACAGTTGCTGTTGGACGCCTCCAGAGGGAGATCCTGCCCGTCTGAACCTGACTGCCGATCTGCTATCTTAATGCCACGGAAAACGGAATTCTTTCATGAAAGAAGAGCTCATTTTAACTCAAGAGAGACTCTTACCTGGAAAATATATCCCAATCCCTCCAGCTATGGGAAAAGCTGTAACTAGAGTTCACAGAACTCGTAACCCGTTATCTGGAGAACCCTTTGTTGGGTCTGTAATCATTCATCACAAGAGAAAGTGATATTGAATTATCAGTCTGGATATGTAGACCACACTGAGTGCTAACAATTTTTTACATAGCTCAAAGAAGCATACAGAGAAATGGAGGAACAGCTGTGGTTACTAAAACATGGCTCAAACCAGAAGAAAATCCCTGGCAAAGCCAGAAAATTATGTGTTTTGAATTCAGGGAGTTAAATTCACCAGAGGGTGGTTATATCTATTTAAATTAAAATATGTTATAACAGTGTTTTTGAGATGCCCTTCTCCTGGAATGAGTGCTGGTAAACAACCACATATTTTCCAGAATGTTACATGTACTGAACTGGCTTAGGAACTGCAGCAGCAGTTTGAAGATCACAAGTTGGGAGGGGATGCCAAGGAGTGTTGGCTACCCATGGCAGATGTAATGAAGCCCCTGACAGGGCAGAACCATAGTTCTGCACAACACATTAGCCATGATGACACTCAAAAAACATCACAAAAGATGGTTCTGACCAAATATTCTCAAGGGTAGCAATAAACATGACCAAAACTGCTGTTTTATACCAAAAAGCAGTACCAGAACCAAAGAGCCTCAGATGGCCTTAGGGATGAGTAAGAGCTGATCAAATCACACTTAACATTACCTGTAGAGGACAAAGAGCTAATTTAATTTACCTGGTAGTTGTTCACTATTGCCACCAGTAAGGTGCTGTATCACTGGATTTGTCCTTTGGATCTGGAATAACTGATGGTCCTGACCGAGGGTCCCTTTCCCAGCCTTGCCAGCAGGATCAGCTGGTGAGTGAGTGGTGAGAAGCATTGCCTGGATCACCTGCCCTGGCTGCAGTGTGGCAGCAGTGCTCACCTGCTGCACTGTTCATACCAGCTCATTAAAGGTGCACTCATGGAAGTTTATCAGCTAAAAACATTGAAGAAAATGAACGATGGAGAAAGGGCTAAGCCCTGCTATGTGTGCCCCAAAGGGCTCTGCTGTGATGCTGTGCCCTGTCCAGGGTGAGGGTGATCTTAGCCTGCTGCTTTTTTGTTAGAGATTTCAAAAGACTCTTTACTCCTAAGTGAAAATGTCCAGGTCTTTTTATATTGCATGGCTTCACACTCTCTGTCCCACTACCTTGTCTCTCTCTACTCACTGTTGGTGACGCTCCATCTGAAATACAACTTTCAGGAGGGGTTTTTTTTGTCTAGTTAGGATGGATGCAGAGAGAATGGAGGGAAAAATGCCAGGATTGTTAAGAGCCTGCACCTACAAGGAACAGTTAAAGGAGTTTTTTCACCTGGTGAGAGGAGGATGAGGAGATGATGAAAGGTAAGGATGAGGAGATGATGAAGTAAGGATGAGGAGAGTGATGAAAGGGTAAATTCAGTAGGACAGAGACAATTAATATGTGAAATCCCAGGCATATCCATAGAGCATAGGCACAAGACCTTATTGATAACATATTTCTTGGTCATAAGGAGCTTGTGACATCATATGGCTACACTGATTCAATTAAAAATATTTTCTACTTGTCTAGCACAACAACATGTAAGGCAGCATATGACACTTCAGAGAGAAAAGAATTTTAAGTTATCAAACAAAAATAATGTAGAAAACCTGCTACATTCACACATAAAAAATATAGAATGCAAAGTTTGGTAAATAATTCTAAAGTTGGGATTGAAAGTAGAAAATTAAAAGTATTGATTAAAAACTTAAAAATGTTTTAAGAAAGTCCTGCTTTGTGAAAATATTTATTTGTCAGTAGTTTTTACCATGAAAAATATTTGATACTGATAATACCCCCCAAATCACAACTGTGCTCTTGTGGTAGAAACACCAAACCTCAAAATGAGACTGGTGGAAGCCAAAGACAGGTCATGTAAATTTCTTAACTAGTCCTCTATCTAGCACTCTTCATCATCTTCATTTTTCCTTTTAATTGGCAATCACCATGTTTAGGTCAGCTGGCGGCAGCTGGGTTTTGCCTTGCAGTACATAAGAATAGTCATGCTGCTTTGGCTTCTTGCTTTGATACTTCTTTGTTCTGAGCATTTGATCCCTTACTTATGTTGACAGTTGAGGCCGGTTTGAGTCACACTCTTGTGAGAGTATTTTTGAAGATTTGAGTATTACTACAAGATCTGTCACAGTGTGAAATGTAGCGTGCCATGTTCCTGTTTAGAAATGACTTCCCTGGAAGCTGTGACCCTGATCCCGCACATACAAATACATACGAGGATGTTGATAATGGAATAACCCCCAAAACCACTGGAAGTATCTCAGGCACAAAGCTATCTACATAAGCATATGTTTGTGAGTTGCTGACTACTGCAGACACATGTACTAAGATGATTATAATGTAACTGAACACATAATACAATCTGGCTTTGGTTTAATAAGGTGAAAACAAATAGATGAACAAGGTTCTTTTACTCATGAGCTCTTGAAACCTGCCCTGTTCAAATCAGTTTAGAGCAGAGTACCTGGCCCAAATATTTCATAACTTGGAAAGGGAAGTGAATTACAGAAAAACAGGATTGAAATGCATCAGAGCACTGAAACCGATAGGAACAGAGGCAATATTTTTCTCCCTTCCACAAATACAAAAACCATGCTGAATGGAATGGAAAAACACAGATGTTTGTCGCCATCTTAGCCCAGGTTAGGCAATCACAGAATACATGAAATGGTCAAGAAAACAGTAATTGGCCTATGAATCCTGCTTTCTTTATGTTAGATAGACAGCTAGATAAATAAAATAATAATTAATTATAATTAATGTAAGATAAAAATTAACTCAAATAATGAAACCAAAACCTCCATTAATTTAATAGTTACTTGGGCTGTGATTACTAGATCTGTTTATGGACAATATAGTCAGACACTACAGCTGACTGGCAAGGGCTGTAGGTTGCAAGGCCTTGCTTGTGGCAGAGGTTCATTTTGCTGGGGAGTAATGAATCAAGCTGAAGGCTGACTGGTATGGACAGTTCTCCCAGTAGAAAGTGATATATAACAAATGTTTGGGCTTAGTATTTCTAAATAAATCAGTGCATTTAACCTGTAGGAACAATCAGGTGTTACTTATTTCTGAAACTTCAGCAGTCTGATTTCTTTGATTACTGAGAAAAATAAAAAAATATTAATTCCAATACTAGATTTCATTTCCTTGGACTAAATGAATGTCGTTTTCTTTGAAGTGATAAGGAAACAGAGATCTGAAACCTATTCTGGTTTGTGTCCACGAGTCTCCATCAACTGTTTCACCTTCTTCTGACCCAAGTACCATCACTAAGCTCAGAGCACTTTCCCTCAATTACCTTGTGCTGAGCATGCTAGAACCCAAACATCACTGCTGAGTGAGCCAGAAAGTGAAGTAAGTAAACAGGAATCTGTGCATAAGAAAGTGCAATCCGGAGGTTGTAATGGCCTGAAAGTGCAAGTTTCAGTTAGTGAAACCTCAGCCAATGTCCTGCAGCCCCTCCTGACGAACTTCACGCAGGGAAAACATGACTCCTCTGCAGCTTAAAGCACTGTTGCACTGCAGGGCGCTGATGTTTTGCTCATAAGGAGCACTGCCCTGGGCTTCGGTAAGCAGGGCGCCCTGCCAGCACAGACACTGAGCCGAGCTACCCTGCTGCTGGCAGCTCCGTGCCAGCCCCACCTCACAGCTCTGCACACAGCCCCTCAATGCCACGGGAGCTCATTCAGGCCCCCATCAGTGCAGTGCTGCTTGATCTCCTCGTTCAGCAGTTTCTCACTGCCCGGAGAGGGATCTGCCCTCTGCCATGGGAGGTGAATGAGGAGCAAAACCCAAGTGGTACTCGTGCTGTTGTGCACTTGCCCACTCTATCTCTCACCCACACAAGCACACACCTTGAGCATCTCTCTCCAAAACTCTTTTCCAGGCTGTCAGGCTGCACCTTTATCAGCCCAGAAGTGCTGCTCTGCACTGTTGACCTCTGTCCGAGCAACATTATGATGAATATAGCAATTTGTTTTCTTGGCAGAGTTTCTGAGTGATACAGTAGATAAATTACATCAATCAAAGAAGCAATCCACCCATCCCAACTGGATAATAAAAAACTGTAAGAACTGATGTATTGAATCAGGCCAGAAGTCCATCTAGTTGTCCTGGGGTGGCATAATGATATCTTGTATTCCCTATCGTTTTGTATGCTTGACCAGAAATATGGTCCTGTAGCTTTAACTATGTCCCGCAGCTGGGAGCTCTGCCGCCAGCGCGGGATGTTTTGAAACTTTCCCCAGCTCTCCTACGGGGGAGTGAGAAGGAAGGGACACTTTTTTTTTTTTTTTCCTCAGTCAGTTGCTGCTGCTGGTGGCTGGCGCTACTGGTGTAGCTGCTGCTTGGGTTGGGTTTTTTCCTCCCTGGGATTGTTTTTCATCGTTTTGGACCCTTTTCTTCGACTTGCTTTCTCATCCGAGAACCTGAGGAGCCCCGGGGGACAGCGGACGAGGGTCGTCCAGGGAGCCACCGGAGGAACTTCACCTAGCCCTTTGGGGCCCCCCCCCACCCCAGAAAGGGGAAGCTACGCCTGAGGAAAAGGACACTAAGTTCATCAGCTGTTTGTTCAGGTTTTCTGACCCCTTTTCCCCTTTTCCCTTTCCACTGTGTGGTCTGTTAATTAAACAGTTCTTTCCACTTTAGGCTGAGATATTCTGTGTTGTGGGGGGAGGGGTGCCAGAAACCTCTGCGGTGGGGGAGGCACCTGCTCGGAGTGCTTTCCATCTAGGAAATCCAAGACACTAGTTCATTAGTCTTTCCCTGAAAGTGCCTGACACAAGGTGCTTGGGAAGCATGTGGTGATTCTTCCCCAGCTCAATGCCCATTCCTCAGTGATCTGCAATTAACTGACTCGCTGAGAGGTGACATCTTCTTTTTCATGGCAGTTGAAGTGTTTTTATTCCATGAATCTAATTACTTTATGAAAATGCATACAATTTTGAAATCTATGACACTCTCTGGAAGTGTTCTGCAGCTTTTTGCTTTGGAGGCTTGCGTAGTTTCCATTGTTTTCCTTAACCTTGTTAACATTATTTTATTAAATGAAAGCCTGATGTTTTTATTAGTTTCTGACTAGTGAGTTGTGGTGACTAATGTAAGGAAGGTAAAAAAGGTACTGGGGGACTTAACAGCCAAATAAGTATTAAAAAAGGTGTAAGCACCTATGATGCTGAAAAGTTTTGTGTAATAATAAGAAAAAAAATGAAGGGAAAAAAATGAGGAGAACTCTGTTTAGCTTGTGAAGTAAAATGCTTTCCAACAGTGCAATGTATTCCTATCTGAAATACCTAGTAAGAGATTGGTTATGTCTAAAAATGCACTGGACTGGAAGCTTTAGAAAAGACTGGGTAAGGATATTTCTCCATTGGCATTAAATAGCTACTAGATGCTTTCTCTCTCTGCAGTGAGCTCCTTTACGTTCTTCCTTACATGGGAACCAAACTGCACATCTCATGTTTGTGTCCCTGCTCTTTGTGCTTGGGCGTCTGATCTAGTTTGGGTTTTGTTTCATCAGTTTCAGATCAGGGTTTTAAATAGATCATACAATGTTTTTTATCTGATTATCATATACATTAGAGAAGGAAGTTTTAAATCCATTTATTGCTGGTCCATTTTATCTCCCAATATCTAATAAAGATACAGTTGGTTTAGGAAATAGTAGCAGAACAATTCTCTGGTCAATACCTGCAGAGCATTAGTTCAATTGGCTCCAGGCGCCTCTCGTCACAGTCAGGCTAATTGTCCTCCTTTGTGTCCCCTGGTCCTTCTACTACCTGGACACATATATGGCAGTAGTATGGGAGCAACTTTTGCAGGGCTTTCTGTGCTGTAGGATTTTGCATCTCCTCCATGCTCTCTAAGGACACACAGAAAAATACAAGAGAAAATAGTCAGGCTTTGCATCTGTGTGGATTTACTGCTTATTAAAACACCAGCATTTCTGGACATCAGATGCCCAGACTGGAAATCTAAATAAGTTGGTAAAAATAAACAGGGCAGACAGAACTCAGTGCATTAGGTCTAATCCTGACGATAGCGTGTCGTGGCCTCATTTTACACTGGGAACTGGCAGAGGTAGCAGATAAGGAGAGAGTGGTGACAGATGCCAGTTGGCACCAGATGAGGAAGCCTGGGTTTATAGCCCACACTGTGAGTTAATAATGGCCACAAAAGAGGACACACAGACCAAATTGTATGCACTGGTGAAAAAGCTCCTTAAAAGTCAGTCCCGATAAATGAAAGCTGGGGTTTTGTGTGCTCCAGTGTAACGATTGTGCTGAACAGAATACATGTGCTGCTGCGGAGGCAATTGCCAAAAACCTTTTCAAGATTCCTTTAAATTTTCCCTACCTTAAAGAAATCACATAAAATAGGGCTGGAAAAAAAAATATTAACTTTCTGAATGACTGTGGCTTATGAGTGCAACTTCTCAGTCCATTATAGCAAAGAATGGTAACTGAACAGAAAACTGTTGGGATTCATCAGCTACAAACTGTCTTTTTTTTAAATTACTGAACATTTATGCTCACAACTTTGTACTTGTGGTGTGCTTACAAATAGTTGACCAGGAGAAATTAAATGTCAACATATATCTGTTCTGTTTTTTTTCAGAGTAAACAGGGAAATCTTCAAAGTTTCCATTTCTTACCTTGGGGAGACTGAGGTGCCCTGCGGGGCAGATTCCTTCACTCCTGCTGTTGTGTGAGGCTGTGCCTCCCACCCACAGCACAGTGTAATGTGGACAGAAGTCTAGTATGGAGTTTACTTGGACATAAATGCTTGGAAGTGAGAGGTGGGACACAGGATGTGGAACTAACTGCAACAAGCTATTACTAAAAGCAATACAATGGGGGATTTTCATAGCTATAAAAGCATATATCTAAACGATTTGGGGCGAGATGTTGAGCAAATTGTTTCATCTTCTTAAGATGGTTCAAAATAAGGATAATTATACTTACCCTATTGAATAAACTAATTAGAGATCTCAACATAGAAGCACAGTATGTTCCTAATGTGATTATCCTCAGCTCAAGGAAGAAAGCATATCAGAGAGATAACTGGAAAGGGAAACAAAAGGAATGCCAGCCCTTGGTCTGGTGCCAAAGTGGTAGAAATGCCTCTGTGGCATTTAGATAAGGACTGCCATGAGAAGTTCATCAGGCACCTTCACAGCTCTCTTCCCCCTTCATCAGCATCATCTCATATACCAGTGGTTGTTCATGTGCCAGTAAACTAAATAGAAATGGCATCTTCTTCATTTGACCATGTGCTAACTCCAGGATAGGTCAAACAACTTCATTGTTTCATCTTCTGATCTTCAATGGGCAGCACGTGCTCCTGTGAAGACGGTCTGTCCCTGACGTGAGACATAAGATGGGAGGGGGACATTTGATATATTTGGTAAGTCTGAGGAGGATGTGGGAAGAAAGAAGAAGTCAATGGTTTGCTTTTTTTTAATAGCCTACAAAATACAATACAATATTGATAGTGAGGGGTCTGTGCTTACTGGATATGTTGGTACCTAACTATTGTCTACACTTGACACTGATATCCAACAGGGATGACCAGGGCCCTTCAGGTACTGAAGACTGTACATAGCCCACGAAGACCTCACAGTAGAGCTCAAATACAAAAGCAGAGATCAAAAGAAAGCCAAACCTTTTTGCAACACAATACCCTCCATGTTACTCTTGCTTTCATTGCACTACATTGAAAGAGGTTTAAACAAAGTCTTTATTATTTCTCCATACAGAATGCTGTATGCTAACCTCAAAAGCTTGAAAAAGGAGAGTAACTCCTGGTTTGGCTTTGACTGGCCTAATCTTCTGTTTCCTTTTCTGACACATTACATTTAGATATGAAATACTGAAGGTAAAGTTTTGGAAAGCATTACTGTACAGCTGTGCTGGTAGCACCTGTCAGTAGAGTGGTTGTGATAAGTACCTGACTTTTTGTTAGCATGGCAGAATTTCAGCTCTCCTCACTGTTTGTAGTGAAATAAATTATTTGGGCATTTCTGTATTATATAACTGGCTCTAGAACCAAGTCTTTAGTCAATAAAAATTCATCTGCTGTAAACCACATCGTCAGCTGGCAAAGTTCTGATAGTAATACAGGGCTTGGCTCAAGTAAATTGGACTCTATCCCACTAACTCTTAGTGGCTAATACTATTTCTTTTCACCGTCTTTGCAGCTGTCTCCAGAAAAGCAGACAAACCTAATGAGAGGAGATTGTCTTCATCTCTGCTCACTCCTCAAAAGAACACCTTGAGGTCAGCTCCCTAATGATTCTTGCTTTCTGTCAGAATACATGGAAAAGTGTCTTAACATTAAACCACTGTTTGAATCTTTTCTTTTGGTTCCACAGTAAAAGTCATCCTGCAATGGGTTATGAGGAATAAATACAGTACTCTGGGCAGATTTTTCTGAGTGGTGATAAATATCCTTAGACTGCTAAATGCAAGACTGACCTACTTTCTTTTCTGCTTTCCTAAAATTCCATTGGTTTCTTTTTTTTTTACAACAAGATGGACAGTAGATTTGCTTTCAGAGGTTTCTTGGTAGCTGAAATTCCTTGCTTTTATTTTATGTTTTATTAAAGGCATGCAATAATCCCTCTACAATGCACTGCCTGTCAGGTTCAATTGCTTAATTAAGTTGTTGTGTTGAAGCCATTAGAACTATAACAGTTTATATCAAGTATCCATAGCCAGCCCACCATTAATAATAAAATGTTAGTATCTTATTTTGAAGTCTGGATGCTACCTTTCTGCTAGGTGGCAGAAATAATAACCTGACCATGTAATGGAAAATGTTGGCTCCTTTTTATGGCCCAGAGTCAGTCTCCTCTCAGTGTCCATGTATGTACATCCTTTTTTAACCACAACAATAAACTGATCAAAAATAAACCAAGAAATAGGAAACTGTCCAGCAATAAACTTCATAAAGTGGTGTATAACTGAATGTTAGTGAATTGCCAATAGTGCACCCATATGATTGCCAAAGTAGGCATGATTTGAAAGGGGTATGGATATCCACGCAAATCACAACATTTGCTAAATATTGTTCCAAGCTTGCTTATGGCTATATGGCTTTTTCTCTGGGATTGAAGCTAAGTTTGAAATGAGCAAAGAAAGAATGAAAAGGGTTCACATAAAAATTCTTGGTAGCACATCATTAGTCAGACACTGTAACAAGAATGATGCAGGTCATGTGCTCTTAAGAGCTCAAGGAAACAAAATCTGAGCATTGAAACTAATAGTCCCATTCACCTGTGGGAGAGATGGCCAAATCCACAAAAACCCCCAGGATTTAATGTCTTCCATAATGGTCACATCTGATTCTCTGCCCACTGCAGTCACAGCAGAGGGTATTCTATCAAAAAGTTGGAACTGTTGTTCAGTAGTGAGTGGGGCTTTGGGTGGACTTTACATATATTTAAGATTCTTATAAAAATTAAAATGAATAACAGTCTATATAGGTAGTCATTGTCAATAGTAAATCAGCTCTAACAAGTTAGTTAGCTGACATACAATGTTTCAGACAGCTTTTTGTGTGTCTTGTTTCACCACAAACTTCTCAGGTTTGCCATAAGGACTTCCATTGCTACAATATTTAGTTGATACAAATTAGAGCATCTTTGAATTAAGAGGATATCAGTACCAAGTACAGTAAGATACTTCCTAAATGTTCTGTGAAAGTATAAACTGCTGTCAATATTGTGCAATAAGCTGCTGGTTTTGTCTCTGTGCTGGTCTACATTCTACTTCTCTTGCTTCAGTTCATGAGTATAATTACTCAAAGGAAAAACCAGGTTGCTGGAAATGACAAGTCCATGTAGTTTTTCAAGCATGAAGTCAGTGTTCTATGGTGCACACCACTTCCAAGACAAGAGCTATCCACTCTTGTGAAGTGCTGTAGAGGAAAAGGGGCTACATAACTGAGAATAAGTACTTTTTTAAAAAAACTAAAAAAAAAATACATTAGATGTAAGATCCAGACATGATTTCAGAACTATTTTAAGGGGTAGATTACATTTAGGAGAGTCTCTGAGGCAAACTCTATCTGTTTCAGTGGAGCTGCACAAGGAATGACTGATAGGTAGCTTCTAGGCAGGACTGGGTCTGCCTTAATAAATGGCCAGGAGAAATATCCCTCTGCATTACATGCAAATGACACTGGAGCTAGATACAGTCTCACTAAGAACAAGAAACAATTGTAATACTGAGACTATTTAAAGGTTGCAGCTCCTTGTTCATTTCTGTCAATTTTAACATCAAGGCAGGATATTTGTGCTCTGGTTTAGGCAACAGCTAATGCTGGGCAACCCTGTGGTGCTTTATGCAGGAGGTGATACTGCAATGACAGCATTACTCTCTCCTGTCTTCTTGTGAGCAAAGACTGTATACATCTATAAATGATGGATGCTGGAGGTGAATAGGAAGACTAGAGCCAGCTCTCCCTACATATTCAGAACTGAAGAAAATGCTTTTTTGTCTTCTCCCTGCAAAATAGAAGTCCAGTCCGAAGGATCTTCAGGTTCAACGCATTATAGTCAGGCACTGCCAATCAAATTAATATTCACTCGGGAGGTCTAGACTGAGTATTAGGTAAAGATTCTTCCCCCAGAGTGTGGTCAGGCACTGGAACAGGCTCCCAGCCACTGGAACAAGGAAGTGGTCACAGCACCAAGCCTGATAGAGTTCAAGAAGTGTTCGGACAAGGCTCTCAGGCACATGTGTGACCCGAGCTTGTCCTGTGCAGGGCAAGGAGCTGGACTCATAATCCTTGCAAAGTCCCTTCCACCTCAGGATATTCTAGTGAGTCTATGAACACATTTTTAACAAGGAACATATATCCAACACTTCTCTTCAAATGTCAGTGTAAATCTTTTTCAGGCATAAAATACTGAGTTGGCTGAATTTGAATAGAAGTAGGGTAGAGAAAATACCCATCCTTATTACTCAGTTTGATGATTTAACACCACTTCAGCATTTAAATTATTTAAGCAGCTATACATTAATTTTTTAATCAGTCACCCTGAAGACTGTATAAAATAGCTGCTCTTAAGCGCTAGAGAGAGGAGAAAGTTTTTGTCCACATAGTGCAATGAAGTTTTGTAAGAAGCTTCCCCACTCTAACTCAGAGTGAAGCATTAACATTCCACTTCTGGGTTATCACTGGCAAATTACAGACAAATTCCACATCTCTATCCAATCTGCTCCTCACCAGTCATTGAACTGGCTGAGAAATGGTTTGAGCTTTGGAGCTGGTATATGGCTGAAGGGAACTGGTGAAGCCTGGAGACAGCTGGGAGCATGGATTTGTTCAGCAACGTGAGCCTGTAGTGAGCTCCTCTTGAGCTGGCTTTAATATCCCTGTGCAGCACAAAGACTGATGGAGTGGAAATTGAGAAGGCAAACCTAACTTTTATAGGCATTACTTGCTGAACGCAGTGCAAAGAAGTATTCCACATTTTAATACTGAAAAATAAAAGTAAGAGAATGAAAAGTCATACTTGTACAGAAGGGAACAGCAGCTTTGAAAACACTAACCTTAAAAGTGGCTGCAAAGCAGCAATTAGAGTGAATAACAATTATAATGAATAACATCTTCTTCTGTAGAAAGGCTGTGACTCAAAGTATTCAAATACCAAATATATCAATTATGCATGAACTGGCATTACGATTGCCAGGCCATGACTGGAATAATGGGCTGAAATAATTCTTCCCATCACACTCCAAGCATCCCACATTATGTGTCTAAGAAATAAAAAGCACAGATCAGCTGCACTGCTTGCAAATATTTGCCTGAACTATCTATGTACCTCAGCTTCTCCATCACTTGAAGACTAGTAAACAAGCTGTCCACATCAAGAATTGCTTTCTTTATGTGCTGGACATGAAATAAATGTGGGAATAAAAATGCTGACTATTTGCTTTGATAAAGTGCATTATACTTTCCCCTTCAATACACAGAGGGTTTCCTCTCTACTCATTATATTTTTATTTTTGTAATTTAATTATGTTCACTTTTACAGGAATGCTTTGTTCCTTAAGTATATTATCCACAGATGATCTGCAGATTCCTTTAGTAATGACCTCAAACAAGTAAATTAGAATCTGAAATGGTAGATACACAGTCATGTTAATCATTTACATGCCATTGTTTTTATTAAGAACAACCAAACTGATTAATACTTGCAGCACATGACAACAAAGTGCTCACAACACACAAAAAGAACTACAACAAAATATTAATTTCAGGCTCTCAGTAACAAAAATGCATAAGGAATGCTGATGGAGAATTGCAGGGGTGTGATACAAAAGGGGAAGTTTACTTCTTATTAGAAAACCTATCAAAAGACTTGATGCCAGATTTTATTTCGTGGATTGAATTCTTGGGAAAAAAGTCAATGGTTCATGGAACATAATTAAATCAATCAGTTAGTACATATTATAGTTCTTACAATGGATCATTACTCTGCTCATACAACATAAAGCCTGTGCCATCAATGTGAGTTGTCTACACAGGACAGGGATTTGTGCCTGTTATTGCCTTCCAGCCATCGGATTTCACTGTTTAGCCCATTGCCATTACTGGTGTAAGGAGCTGACACTCATCTGAAATCCACCTCCTTCTACCAGCCCTCTGCCATGGATCCTTCCCAGGGGAGCATATCCACCTTTCCCTGACAGCACTGGCTGCCATTATGTCAGTAGGTGATTTCTAGGCATTGCATTATTCTGAATTTCTTTCCAAGCCTCCAACTTCTTTTTCAAATCCCAGGCTTTAGTGGCTTCAGGACGACAGTCAAGCAATATTGCCCAATAGTTAACTTGAAGGTTACTATATGGAACCACTAAGAAATCCCCATAGAAATTGAAATATTGATGTGAATTCTGTAAAATGATAAAGAAATAATTTCGTTCTCATGGAATGTGCAAGGAAAAAATGGCACCAAAGTACTTATGTACTAAAAACCTGAGCAACAATTCATCAGTGTTAGTGGACTTCTCTGTACCACCAGAAGATAAAGCTAATTTTGACAACTGGTAAAAGTTAGCATGAACAGTTGAATGGTCAGTATTAAAAAGCATTTACCTTCTGTAGCTATTGTTATATTGCTATCCCCAAGGCATCTGTGATGATTCAAACACACAACCCTTAAACAAGCACCTACGTTTCATGATTGCGCCAGAAATAAGAGCTAGTGTTAATATATACTTCCAAAAGGGTTTCCACACAAACAATAGATTTCCTTATTTAGACAAAGGTAGAAGCTTTATTTATGTAGATGAATAGTTGCATTGAATTTGGGAAGATTATTTATCTGCTTTTAAGAACCCCTAATACTGCAGCCACATGGTACTGAGTGTGAATGGAGATCCTGCTGACCAAGGTGCAGCACAGCCTTGCAGTATTGACAGCCAAGTTACAATATTAATTGCATTTATGTAACATCTCTTGTCTAAGTACCTCCAAGCACTTTACAAATGTTAACTAACGAGAAGCCTGCCCATGCTCTTTTTGAAGTCAGTGGCAGCTTTCCAGTTGTCCTCAAAGGGAGCAGCACAGCCTCGGAGACTCACAATAATGTAAAAGTAGGTTAAGGATCTCTGTGTTCACTGGAGAAGAGAGGGATATTGGAGCTGAGGAACAGAACCCAAAGGGCTTTTCTCTAACTGTAGGGCTGCCTGTCTCTGGAATAAACTGTAAAATAATTTGTTGGTGAGACCACAAAATGAACCATAAAGGACCTGCTCATAAAGGCTTAAGCTATTGTTGCTTTAGAATGTGACCTTATTCCAATAACAACAACCGGAGACAAAGCTGGGCTTCCAGGGATATCCCTCTACAGTTGCTGCAATGGCCCTACAAAAAGCTGCTCCTTGGAAAGGTGTTTTTTTTTCTCCCTGAGGCATTCTCAACAGAGGGATACAACATTTCTAGAAGTCTAGTTGCTTTGCTACTACATTTTCTGTGCCCATGACCGACCTGTTTGCACACCAATGCTCTTGATTTCTTGAACCACAGTAAGTAATCTTAGAAGGAATGAAGTCAGTAAGTATCTGCACTTGCACTCTCAAGCACTTTCCTGACAGCTGTCCTCAGCACTGATTCCCATTTCAGCCAAGTGCTCTGGCATCTCATATTCACTCAGATTTTCTCACAGGCAGCCTCTTTTTTATCATATGCAGAGGTCCTCATGGAGGCACGAGGGTCATGCTCTGCCAGAAGCTGCAGGCTTAACCATCCCTTTTGCAAAGATAAATAGCTTTTAGTGAAATGGCACCATTTCAGCGGTAACGGGAATATAGTCATAAAGAGGATGTTATCAGAGACAATAAATGAAAAGGGAGGATTTTACAGCCTAATTCAATGTTGTTTCAAAACAAAAAAGCCCCAATAATGAATCCAAAGGGAACAAACCAGAAAATAGCCTGTAGTAATTTTTTTTCTAGTCTGCCTATATTTTAGAAGATTGAATTAATTTTTTGTGAATGATGCTGCCAGGAAGCCTACAGCCTATTGCCAGGCAGCTGTCTATCAAACATCCATGTGACATAGAAAATGTGTATGAAGGCACTGGAAGTTCCTGTGATGCCACGTGTGTTATACTGTCCATGTGGCCCAGTGAGGAGAACTGCTGTAGCAGGTTTCAACAATATAAATTAGATTATTTGGACCTCACAGAAGACATCTTCACAGAAATTGTCCCTGCTCAGCAGTGTACAGCAGGAAGGCTCATAAGTGTTAAGCATCATGTTATGATTCATCCGCACAAAGAGATTTAAATGGGCACTTTTTGTGGGTACAGACAGGACGATCTTCCTGCCTTACCAGTCACATAATTCTTTTTCTTTTAATATATTCTAAATGGCATCAGCTCTAGAGATGTAAAAGTTACTTATCTCTGCAACATGACTCCCCCACTTCCCCACCCCAATTTATGGCCAAATCTGCTGCCAGCCTCCCAGTTTGCAGTCTGCTCACCATTCATCTTCATTGACTTTTCCCCACACCACTGCCAGATCAGAACACCATGGGAAATTAAAGGCAATGCATATAAATCATATTTATTGTTGCCTCAGATACAGAAAGATAACAAGAATCAATAAAAAAGGAATGATGACTCACAGTTTTATTAGTATACTCAGTTTTTCATGAGCTGAGTCTTCATAAAGAAAATGGTTTAATTGGGCCACTGAGATCTTGATGAATTCATATATTCCTGGCTATTTATCTTCTGCAACCTCAGTTTCTGCTTTTCCATAGCACTAATCATAAGGGAAAAAATTTTACTACTCTCAGAGAACCTGACAAATTTCTGAAAGCTACAGAGGTTTGTGAAAGCAGAATTCATCTTAGCCATGGTACCTGAAGCAGAGAGGCGGTGCTTAGGTCTCTGAGCAGCCTTAACTAGGAAGTGAACTGCCAAAACAACAAAAATAACTGGTGATCCAGATGACCGAACTGTTGTCCTTCCATCTTTTACCCTCACAAGGCATAAAAACCCCCATTGCTAATGGAAGTACAATTTCTCTCTGTGGAAATGGAATTATAGGATCAATGTATCAGGAGAACCTTATTCTGATCGTTCCTTGTGACTTTTGGTCTTTTATCACAAACTCTGATAACTTTATTTCTATGAAAGATTCATTATCATATTTAAACTTCTTGTTAGTATTTTTTTTCCTGGAAAATGTTATTCAAATATAGTTTAACCTACGTACATCAGCATATAAAGTTCATACAATCATCCTTAATACAAAGAGACACAAATGTGTTTCCTTTCTTACAGCATAGTCCTTAAGCATGGTTTTCTTTTTGCAGCAAATGGGAGGATTTGTTTCCTTTGCTGCTTCATACACTTCACCTGTATCCTTTTGAGTTGTTGCATCTGGCTTTTATCCCCCTCCCAGAAGTAATCATTTGCTCTCCCCAATGTACAGTAGCAAATAATATATTATTTGACATAACAAACATATTTTGCTTGAAATGGTTCATCTCTAACTGCACTCATGAAAAAGTTTTACTAAAATCACAATTGACTAACAGTTCTTTATTTTCAGTACTTATCAAGTACAAATTCTTGAATATTTTGACCAATTCTTACTATCAGCTTTTCTTGTTTTTCCATGATGAAGTTTACAACTGCAGCTAAAAAGCAATTCGTTACTAGATTAATTATTGAGCTGTGGTGCATTTCATTCAAAACAATTTGTCATAACTATATCAACAGCCTAAGAAGGGACCAACTGTCCAACTGTTTATGACACAACATGCATACTTGCCTAATTCTAAAATGAAAATGACTACTGGAGTTACATTTGAAGACGTTAATAAAGGAAAATCTTAAAGCCCATTTGAACTACACAAGGCATGCACTGGACTTTATGCTTAGGACTCACCTGTCTCATGGGACAGAGTCAGTCACTGGCTGGTGACAGGTTGTGATTTATGTCAGCTAGCACTGGAAACTCATGGCCTATTTTTCAATCACCTTTTACCTCTGATTTTTAGCTGTACTTAGAAAATAAAATTAGTAAATTGTTTTAAATGCAAAAGCAACATTTTTTTCTTAAGTGGAGGAGAGCTCAGTAGATTCCTCTGGCTGACAGTGGTTTGAAAATGACTTAAAGTGGATTGAACAGCTGAAATTACTCCAAATGTACAGTATTTATTTAATGCCAGCAAAGGAAGTGTACAGCTTTGTTAACTTGATCTCCATTCTTTCTGCTAAGGATCCATGAACACTGCCAATGGAAAAGAAAAAAATCTTGTAATGCCAGGCAGGACAAGTGAACATTGAATTCCGGGCTGTCAATCCAATCCAGCATGCTGAGTGGCTAATTCAAAATAATGCAGAAATGTATGAATGGAATAGTTAAAGAAAACCTTTAAAACAGATAGCAAAGTAATAGCAAATGCAGCTCACTGTAGTTAAATTGTTCCACTTACAGCAAATGACTTCCACTGATTACTTTAGGGCACTGGCAACAACTGCAGAAAACAACACACAGATGACTTAAAATACTGGAAACAGCAACAATGCCAGGTGCCTTGCAAGGGCAGTTCCCAGTGCAGGGCCAGCAGTGGGAAAGGGACTTTAAAGTAAATTTTGAGTTAAAGAAGCAGATGAAAGGAAGTATGCACTTTGAATTACAGCACACCATAGGTATCAAGAACTCAAGTTGATTTTTACTGACACTAGAATAAACTAGTGAGTTCCTGAAAAAACTTTCCAATGCGAGTTACAAGGGCAAATAATATAAAAGAGCTTATAAACTGATTTGATTAATTTCTAGAAGGAAATATGTGAGGTGGTTGTCAAATAAAGCCAGAGACTGGCTATGCAGAGGTGACACTACTTCAGTGTTCCTCTTTTACTTTCTTCTTCAAATTTCCCATCTCAAAGCAGACAAAGTTCTTAGATGAAGAGATGTTGTGCCCAGCCTTCTCAATAACACAACCAGTGTAACTTTCCCTTTCTGGAATGTGACAACCATGGAAAAGAAATAAAATGAGGAAATAAAAAGCTTTCTGCCTTGTGTTTACAGTGTCCCACCCTATCAAACCCTTCCTGCCTGTACAGTCCTTGCCCCTTGTTCTACACAGCCACTCCCCAGTTCCTTTAACTGGATTTTGGTTACATAGTGAGTCAACAGGCTTAGTAAATCAGCATAAACCATTACATACTTTTATTACACAGGCATTACCAGATTTGTTTCATGTTGAGTGCCTAAATTTATGCTTACCTATATTTTCTTGGCACTATCAGAATAACTCCATCAATATTTGTAAATTACTATGCATTTACTGTATAATAAGAACTGTACACATACAATTAGTAGTAATTACTATTGTTTATCTTTAAACAAAAATTAGCATTTAAATCTGAATTCCTGAGTAATCTTGTGATCAATCTAGAGTTTTACTTCAGAGCACTGGAAAGAAGAGAAAAAATTAATACTAACAAAAATAGTTTCATGGTTGTGTCAAAAGTTCATAATTAGATCACATGTTAAGAAATCTCATGCTTATCGTTGGTGGGGAACAAGGATGTAGTCACATAATGAAAACATGTGCTGGATGAATCAGGATGATGTGGCTACTTGGTTCCCCACTGCTTGTCACCCTCTTAGCCATTCCTTGGGAAGGACTCAGGCTGCTCCACAAAGTCAGGAGAGTGCCTGCCTTCCTGGGATAATGTGAAAGCTATACAAATAAAGAAAATGTGTGTCCAATTTTGCTGTTTAAAGTCTTGCTTATGGACCAAAAAAAAACCCCACCACAAACAAAAAAGGCATTCCGTAAGAGGAAAGGCAAGAATTTATAGTTGGTATAATCCAGTCCTCCAGCACATACCAGGAACTGATGCCCAGCTGGGCTGGGTGCGAGCTCCTGCTCATGCCTCTGCTCAGACCACCCGGGAAGCACCTCCATGCTCCTACATTCACTCTGGGGGAAGCACCTCCACGGTCCTACATTCACTCTGGGGCATAAGGGCAGCCTGACTCAGGGTGCTCAGATTTCACTCCTGCACCTGCCTCAGCTGCTGGCCCCACTTTATCCTGCTCATTTGCACCGTGGCTGCGCCAGAACCAGAAGCTGCTGGGACCTAGACCAGCACATCCTTCATACACCTTCAGATCCCCAGATCTCCTGCTCTTTGGACAAACTTTCCCATTTTGCTGCTTTACTGAGGCAGAGTTGCACAACTCAGTGTTTGGTCTACAGCCTCTCCTTACCCGGAGCTGCCCCAGGCTGTCAGCCCCCGTCATGCACATTCCTGACATGCAGTCATCAGTAGGAAGAGTACAGTCAAACCCTGGTCAGATCCTGGAGGGACACACAGGCCCCATAAGTTCAGTTTCAAAGGACAGAAAAATGGGAGGAGAGTAGAAAGCCATTCCATGAAGTGTTGCTACAACAAAAACGCAGCTAGTTATCCTAACACCTGGTCTGGAACAACTTTCTTAACAGACAGTTGCCCCACAGGCTAGAAGAATTATTGGGGGACCTGATGCACTGGGAGAAATTCTTCCATTCTCTGAGTGACATTGTCAAAACATCAAGCACTGACCTTGCTACTGTTTGAGGAACATTTCTCTAAATAGGGAGGAGATTTCTGGACAGATGGTTACAGTCTACGACGGTTAGAAATGGAAGAAACTAAGTAAGAGGTTTATGGCTGCTGCTTGCATGGATGACTACCAACAAGAGGGGGTTTTATATACATAAACTGAACAATTGTATCACTTTGATGTTGCATAGTGTTGGGTTTTTTAAATTATGTAATAAAGAACATCTCAGCCATTGCAACAAAGGTTAAAATATTTTAAAATATGCAATTATGTGTATAAATACTCAAATTGCAAAAAGACTGGTTTTGTCATGGTTGTAGCACTTGCAGACAAGTACAGTTAACTCACATGGGAAATAGCTTTCAGAGGCAGCTGCAGCTTGTGCTGCATTACTTGGTTTGAATGCTGTCTCCAGACAGGTATGGGACAGTGATCTACAAAGGAAACCATCTTATACAGTTTTCTCCCCTAAAAGTAACTGCCTTGTATACTTGGCCAATTTCTTCATAGCGAGACATCATTGATGGATGTGCTGTTTCAAAATCCATGATAATGGCACAGTACCCTCCCCAACACTGCCTCAATAAGGGCTGCAGAACTGTTAAGTCAACCATCTCCTTAAACCTCTTTCTCCACGGTTAGTTTGTACTAGTGATACCTGTTTTCATAGAGGGTTGTCCCCTAAGTGAAGATGGTTTGTGATGTGTGGTAAATTCTGCAACCTGTACTCCACTAACAATCATTGCCATCATCATCTGTGTAAGGATTGTGCTTGTGAATTGGTCTAAGGAAAAGTTTTAGCAAAGTTAAGTTGTGATTAACTTTTAAATTGTGAGGTTGCTTTAGTGGGTGACATCTCTTAACATGAAAAGTCACCAGAGGTCTGTTCTGCTGGTCTGTCTTAGGAGGAAGGTGTTCCAGGCAGTGTAGCAGCCCATGCTTTTTGGCAAGGTATCCTTTGAAAGAGTCACAGTTGCAGACCTTTATCATGGGAGATAAACTCATACAACTCACTTCTGCCCCCTCTGCTGTGGCACATAAGCTATTCTTGTGGGAATGCTGGTTGACAGGTATAATTCAAAAAGTAGTTGCTTCAGATCAGCACTCTTCCAGATCCATATATAAAGTCATAACTGACAAATTTAAGGGAAAAAGCATTTCAGGCAATGGATTTGGTCAAATAATAGTGCAATTTGTGTTCGAGCTTCTGTAGCTCAGAAAATTTCTCATTTTACTTACGTATTATGTGTTCAGAAGGCTATTCTAAAACTTTGCACAGCCTGAAGAGAATGCTCAGGCCATGCTGGCCTTAGAGACTCACTCTCTTCTCCATTCAGGGATCTCTAAGGTATTTATATCACCAGTGGGTTGCCCAAGCTCTAAGAAAGTCAAACAGGCCCAAGGCTAAGGTGCTAATTATCTGTTTAGACACATTAATACCAACAGGCAAACCACTTCCAAAGGAAGTTAGTAAGCTTATAAAAGGTGATTTAAACAAAGAAAGAAATAACAAAAGCCACTTTCTCACAATATGATCTATTGTCACTCTGATACAATTTACCAGAAACCTCTGAGGTCTGCTGAGCTCAAACAGGAAATGACACAAAATAAAATTAAATCTGCAAACTGCAATCCTGTAATGCAAAAGTAATTAATTCTCACATTGAAAAGCCAGGTCTTGAGATCTGAAAACTAATATTGAAGAAACTGGTTTTTCCCACTGCAAATACAGTAAAAACAGAGGAGCATGAGCACATGGTCACCACAGTGTGAGGCCAGGAGAAAATGCACCCCTTACCCACATTAAGAGGCAAAAAATCAAAAAATTATTGCAGACATGGAGGATTGCAAACTCTGTCAGGGTTCTTGAAAGATAAATCCTCTTGTGGACTGAGACCAGAAACACTTTGAGCATTGGCTCAGTGATGAAGATCCATAAACACACAGAAACAAGAGTTTGTGCAAGCCCCAGCACTGGCACTTTTGCCAGGCTCTGAGAAACGAGGCTCCGACAGACACAGGGACACACGACCCCCATTTCACAAGCTCCCCTCCAGTTTCAGAGGCAGGCATCCCAAACTGCTCTGAATCTTTGGTCTGTTGCTTTTCAGAGAATGAAAAAGGCAAAGATGAGCATTTTATGAGATGCTTGTGTGACCTCACATACTGGCTGTAGTACATACCAAATGAGGAAGAGATTTGTGGGAAAAGAAAACCCTCAAATGCAGAAGAAATTACAACTGCCCCAGTCCAAACATTTCACAAGCTGAATATTGGCTTGTTTGCATATATTATTACAGTTTTAAAGCACATTTACTTTTTCTTAGCAATCTGATGGGGCTCCTTATATATTTTCTTGTACATTTTGTGAATTAATCTGTGACAAAATATCCTGGGCAGAACAGCCACAGACAGCAGAAGCTTGAGCAAATATAGACCACACAGCATGAAAGAAATGAAGACAACCTGTTGCAAGGTATTTTGCAACTTGACACTGTACATGGCTGCAAGCAACTGCTTATTAAAGTATGTGTAATGGGTGCGGAATTAAGTTCAGCATTAATTTCACTTGTGCCTCTCAGCTTAGGTCAACATTGTTTAAGTGACTGTTTTATGACTGTGGAACTCTGTTACCTATGAACAGCTACGAACAAAATGTTCTGCACAACCCATATTGTGTCAGGCTGTTCTCAGGCTACATCAGAAGATGACAGACTCAGTTCTCCCTAAACTTGACAGAGAACTGCACGTGTGGCCGTAGGTTTTGGCTGCCCAAGGTGTGGGCGCACTTGCTTCAGAACATGTTGAAGCAGAGCCTTCATCCAAATAGTGGATTGTGAATGCTCCCCAACATTCTCCTAATACTGAAGGACAGAGGAATACTATTTGAGGTTAACTTGGCTCTAATAGTGCAATCAAGGGGATACTTGTATCCCATAACCAGAACACTCTGAAAAATAAATAGTATTTCAGGTGTGTTCCTGATGACATGGCCTAGCAATTGAGTCTAACAGTTTATTTCCAACACCAGTCTAGGGTAGCCAATCTCTACCATTTCTTGACTAAGACACTGGAGATTTCAAGCAGATTATCCTGCTCTGAAAAGCCCACAAAATATCAGATCTTCAACATCTGTACTGCTTCCTTCCTTCCTGCTTTATCTCCTCCTTAGTGCTGTAATGCCTCTGTGCAGTAACCCTGTGCATTGTTCTCCAGAAAGAAAACATGGATCTTCTTTATGTCTGCAAGTAATGTTTTTATTGCTGCTTTTTTGGATTTTTTTTTAAATTCACATTAATAAGCAGGAAAGTCAGAATCTAGTTCGGTAAAGTGCAGGCTTTGGAGAATTAAAATAGCTTCTAGCTTTGGACTAATAAAAAAGCACAAATCACTTTCCCAAAGGGAGAAGGTTGTTTTATTTGGTCCTGTAGGAAACCAGAAATGCTCCTCCCAGGAATATACAGTGAAAAGTTCCAAGCAGCACAGCATGCACATGGCTATTACAACCTTACTTAAGTTTCAGAAAACAGATGTGGATAACAAAAAAAGAAAAGAAAAAAAGAAAAAAAAAAAGAAGAAAGAAAAAGCTTTGGTCTTTCCAATTTGCAGGACAAACTCAAGTATCTACATGAGCAAGGAGGAGAATGATGCAATTAAACAGCATAGACTTTTCAGTGCCGTCAACACAAGCACATCTGTCAACAGGCTTTTTCATGTCATGTATAAAACACATACACAGTGCTCCAAAATTTAGAAATAAAATGCTGGCTTTTTTTTTTTTTTAAATCTGTGGGTGGAATTGCATACATGAGATATTTATTTTAAATACTGATTAATATTTTCCATGGTATGTGATGCAACTGACATACCTGTGTGATGCCTCAATGGTTTAACTGATTTTCTTTGCATTTCTCTCTTTTTACTGTAAATTTTACAAGCAGGAACCATGCTGTTTTATTTATTTATGTAGAACCATCATGCTGGAGACCCTGTTACTCCTCTTCTATAACGCAGTTTAAAGAATGAGGCTGACAAGAAAGCAGATGGTTGAGAAATAGATGTCCAGTCTTTGTCTTCTTTCCCAAACACATAAGCAGTAACACCCATCTGTCACTGAAAAAAAAGAGGGAAAGCCTTTGCAGTTGTTCTGGACAGACTGATTGCATGTTGGCAAAAGAGAGACTATTGGAGCTTGTCACGAAAGGAAAAGGAAGTTGTTGAATCTTTGCTAAAACCTACACAGCTGATAATGCGGATCCAAGAGAAGTGCCTGAATTTTGCAAGAATGGCTGTAGAATCTCTCATCCAAGGGAGAACCTGAAGCTTAAGTGTGGTGTGTCTCCTGGCATGTGATATGCCATTCCCCACTAGGAGATCGGAGAAGAAATAAAGAACACAGACACAAAAAGAATTTAAAAAAGAGAAAAAGGGAAAAGAACTTAATCCAGAGTAGGTACAACCACAGCTAAGAATAAAATGCAGGAAAAGAAGTTATTTACCTGAGTGCCATACGTGGCACTATCCAAAACCCGCCACCAGCCCAGACAACTCTGAGATTGAGTAAGTATATGGGAGCTACTAAACAAAGACTCAGTAAAACCGTGGAGAGAAGTATCTTTATGCTGCTTCCCCTTTATTTAGTGACATTGTTGCACATACACATAAAAGCCACAGCTTGAAATTTCTTGGACTTGGAAGTTGAATTGAGTCCTTCAAAAACACTTTAAAAATATAAATCTCTGCATGGTTGAATAATAGGGTTTCCCAGCAGGCTTCTTGAATTAACAGACCTCGACAGAAACTGAGAAGGACTTTAAGTTACTTTTTCATTCAAAGGTCTCTCTACAATTAAAAATCCCAGTCTGCATGACATCTATTAGCATATTAGTACAGAATGCCAAAAGGAACTGTTTATGTCTGCTCTGCAACATTTGTCTGTTTATATGTACTGCACTCTTGATATGCACAAATCCTGTATTCTTGAATAGAGACTCCTAGCCAACAATTTATCTTGAGGCTTTACCTTGCTCCTTATACTCTTATGCTCCATTTATAAATGACAGCATTTACCTCAAACCTTTCTGACTACGCTAATTTGATAGACTCACAGAAGAGTAATAGTTGAATCATGAAGGGACCTCATCAGAATATTGAGTTCAGGCCCTACCCTGCTCAAAGTTTAATCAGCACATTGCACAGGACCTTATCCAGTTGGATTTCAAGGATCTCCCAGGCTGAACACTCCACAAGCCCTCTGGGATACCTGTTTCAGTGCCTGACCACCAACGCTGTAAAGGAGCTATTTCTTATATTTAAGTGTAATTTCCCGGCTTTCAATTTGTGCCTATTGCCAATTGTCCTCTCTGGGCAGCAGTGAAAAGATACTGGTTCTGTGGTCTTTTACTACCTTAATCCCTTCTGGTATTTACACACATTGATAACATCTACTGAGCCTTCTTTCCTCCAGGTTAACAATCCCAGCTCTCAGCCTCTCCTTATATGACACATCCTCCATTCTTCTAATTATCTTTGTGACCTTTCACTGAACTTTCTGCACTATGTGCATGTATTTCTTGTGCTGGGGAGCCCAGAACTGGACACGTCTCAAGGTGTGGTCTCACCAGGGCCTCACTGGAAAGGAAGATTTACTTCCCTTGACCTACTGGCAAAGCCTGGATATTGTTGGCTGCCTTTTCTCCAACTGCACATTGCTGGTTCATGGTCAACATTTTGCCCAGCAGGAGCCCTGGATCTTCTTCTGCAAAGCTGCTCCCCAGGCTCCAATGTGTACCAGTGTATAGGGTTAATCCTTACCTGCCGCAGGACCAAGCATTTCCCTTTCTTGAATTTTATGAGGTTCATGAACAAGAGTTGGCCCATTTCTCCAGCCTGTTGATGTCCCTCTGAATGTCAGCACATACATCTGGTCTCAATCACTCCTGTCAACCTTGCATTGTCTGGAAACTTGCTGTGGGTGCACTCTGTCCCCACCGCCCAGTACAGACCCTGTGGTACTTTACTAGTGACTGACAAACAGCAAAGAAAGCCAAGACAAACAGCATTCACCACCACCCTCCTCTCATCTGCAAAGCCAGCTCTTCATCACAGAAGAGCACTAGATTGGTCAACCAAAGTTTCCCCTATCTATATCCATGTTGACAACTCCTAATCATCCTGTCCATGATATATTTGAAAACAATTTTCTCGAGGATTTGCTGTATTGCCCTCTCCCAGGGATTTGGGAGAGGCTGATACGGTTGTGGTTACCTGGATTCCCTTTCTTGCCCTTCTGGAATAGAGGATGGGTACTTGCTTTCTTACAGTCCCCAAGAACCTCCTCTGATTTCTATGACCTTCCAGATACAATTGAGAGCAGCCCTGCATGCATGGTTGAATCCCACCAAATCCTACTGACTTGTATATGCTCTATTTGTTTAAACGTTTCCTAACTCAATCCTCTACTGAGGTTAAGTCTTCAGAGCTCCAGACTTTTCCACTGATCTCCACAGCCAGGGATCCCTGAAAGCAAATCTTACCAGTAAAAACCAAGGCAAATAATTTAGTTCTGTGGTATAATTCAGTTTTATTTAGCTGTAATATTTTTGTATCTGTATTAGAAGTAGAAAATGAAGAGCAATGACTGAGGGATGTCTCTTGAGCATCCTGCACCTGAACAGTATCTGTCTGAAACTACTGTTCTTAGTGGTGAACCATGTATGGACACTGAAAGATGAAAAACTGTTATAAGCAGCTGAAGGCATTTTCCTGCAGAATCACACTGCAATATTGGCAACATAGATCTAGTCTAGGGAAAAAAAGAAGAATCATAAATCTCTCACAAAACTGGAACAATATTTTAATAATAATAAAATAGCCAAGTTTCTCCTTGTGAAAAGATATGAGGAAAGCATTCTTTTTTCAAATAAAATCTGTATCTTTTATACCTAAATACTGCAGATAATGCAAGAATGAAAGCAATTATCGTCATGCCTCCAAGAACTGAATTTTGAAACTTCTGATCGAATTCCTGTTATTGTATTGTTAAGGAAATGGCCTTGTTCACTGAGCTGAAGCAACACTGGGAGAGCTTCCTGTTTAAAGCAGCAGGGAATGCAGCCCTGAGAACATCAATCACACAGTTCATGATATTAACTTGACTGGAGCATTGCAGGAACAGGGCTCCAGTCAGCTTCAAGGGTCCCCTGCAGTGTTATATATGGCAAGATCCTGCAGTTAGTATTTTTTCACTGTGACACAATAACTCTCTAATAGAAATGGAAGAGATGGAACAACTTTACAGCACTAGGGAATTGATCAGCGGTTTAGCACCTTCCCTCTCCCTAATATCTTTCAAAAAGGTGCAAAAATTTGAGAAGTCAATGAAGTAATAACCTACTCCTAAGTTTCTTTGACAGAACAGTAATTGCTTAGCTTAAAACCTAAAAGTCCAAGACTTACAGATTTACATCCTTTGCGATTTTAAATTATTTCTACTGTTGCTGTTATTTTTTAAAATACATTTAAGAAGGCTTTTATCTTCTGGTAATGATTTCCAAAGAATAACTACCATTTTAAATTTGTTGTCTGTTCTACATTCTTTCACAAAATTCCTAGACAAGGAGATATAGTGGTCCTATGAAATCTTTAACAGTCAATTCTTTAATAAAACGCAAATGTAATCATAATTGGCCAATAAAGATGTCAAAACTAGGAGCAGGATCATCAAAAAAGCAGCAATGTCAGACAGATTTGCTCTCTACAACAAAGATCTCTGGACAAAACATCATGAAATGGACTATTATGACCTCCATAACAGTTGATGTTATGAACAGGTTTTGTTATATGTGGACATAAATCCTAAACTTCAGAGAAATGAAGAAGGTGCTACTGACTTGAAGGAAGAGATGGAATACTGCCTTTTTATTCAGGCTGTTTAATCATTCATGGCCCTAAATATTCACCCCTTGATTAAAGTACAGTTTAGAAATATTAAATTTACTTTCATAATAAACACTAATCTCAAAAACCATGGAAGAGATAATAGACAAACCCTGCTCTTACACACAATGTAGAGGGTGAAAAGAATGAAGCACAGCATGATAAATGTATCTAATGATTTGATTATGATAATGATTTAACTGAACTATCAAGGGAAAAAAAAAGATTTATATATACAAATGAGTATACTGAATTTAATAAAATGCTTCTTCAGTTTCCTAGATAGGTTTTCTGAAAACTAAATTTGTATTCTAGAGTGTTTCAGGTGCACATAGAGCAATTTTAGAAAGAGTGCTCCTTGACTGAATGGTTGAACTTTATGCAAATAGCTTCACTTATGCAAGTAACACTGCTTACATAAATGGAACACATATCTGATCTTGTATATGACTTGAAATAACTCTCAGAAACCTGAACACTAGTATGCATCTATAACTACTCTTCCCAGAATATTACTTATTAAAGTCTTGGGCATGTTGTTAGGAGGACTACAAATTATGACTTATCTCACAGATTCGTATTTGGAGAATGCTCATGCTCCATGTCCCCTTAGGCTTGCAGACAGACACCTAGCAGACAGGACATCAAGCTAAGATACAATGAACAAAATTAAACCTCAGTGGAGTATCTTTATGCTCAGTGGCTGACAGTGTGAGGCTCTTGGTCCATTTCCCCTCAGGTCTGTAGATCTCTGAGCCGACCAGCCTGTCCTGCTGCTCTCAACAGCGAAGGCTCATCCTCTAGGATAGACAACAATAGCCTCTCACTTGTACAATGCAAGAGAAAGGCACTGGTAAAGCAGGTGAGCCCTAGAGCAATTGCAGAAACATCCAGTGACGAGTTCAATTGCACTGGGCTGTTTCTGGCTGCAGCAGACAGGTCGAACATCCCAAGTACCTACTTTCCATTCCTCATGTCACTCAACCTGGTTCCGCCACACACCACCAGTTCTGATCACTGAAAAGTCTGTCATGACCTAGTGGCTGTCAAAGAGGAGGCACCTCAAGCTGTGCTGACTGATGTTGCTGGAGTCAGTAGAAGTAACAGAGGAATTTTAAGGGGACGAGCCCAAACCGTGTGCAGAGAAGATAACAGGAATGATGGGAGAGGTGGGAATGAAGTGTTGTATGTCCAACCTTATCCTTTCTAGTGCTGGTATGTGCAATTTTAATAAAGAATTTAAAATAAATAGCAGACAATAAAACTAATATGGTATGTGAACACTAAAGATACCTTATGACAAAAACTTACAAAATGTTTCAAAAATAGAAGCATAATTTAAACTCAAATTACCACACAAAACTAACACTAGAAACTCCTCAAGGAAAATTTCCTCCTTCTTACTGAACAGAAATATGATAAGATTGAACATGATAATGCATAAGAAAGGGAGAACCATCCCAAACTAGGTAGCAATGACCAGATGGACTGAGAAATATTTAGTGCGAGTCAGTCCTGGGATACAGAAAAAGAAAATCCATAGTTCACCCTTCCTCTCCTTTAAGTTAACTGTGAACTTGAAGTAACGGAAAGGAAAACTTACTTGGTAAACCTAATTTTAAACTGCATTTTTGTTATTTACTTTGCATCCCCTCTTAGAGTTCAAACTCATTTTATTCTGGAAGCTTATCTTGGCATTAAAAGCAACTCTAAAACAACTTTGGGATGAATAAGGTATATTATTATTTGAAAAACAATTAATCCAAATAAAGAAGAATCTTAGTTCTATCTTGTTGCGCTCACCTAAGGCAAGCGGGAGGAACCTTGGGATCTGAGCTCTCTAAGCAGCGCGGATCAGTTTGAGAACTTGCAATATCTGATATCAAGGAAAGTCAGGTGTCCCCTTTCAGACGCGATACACAGACAGCCCAGAAACCTGAGAAACTCATAAAAGCTGTTATTTCCATGTCCTGCTGTTACAGTACAACAGGAAATAAAACTAAATTATATATTCACTGCACTCTTAGTCATATACATTTCATCTTGAATATGGTTTTTTCTAATAGTTAAATCAATGAAAAAGGCAGATTTGCCAGTTCTTGACTACTGTTTTATAGCAGTAGGTTCCTTGCAAGGTTATCACCAGCCTCTGCCATCCACTGTATCTCCCACAGTCTATAATAAATATTTAATTAAGCTCAAAACAACTGCTCTTAAACTCATAACCTAGCTTTGAAGTTCACTGCTTTTATTTCTGTTCTGAAAAAAGGGCTTCTGTTCCCTAAATTTCTCACTTATCAGAGTGACAACAATACCCCAGCTGCCTGTGGCACTGGTTATTACATTTTAAAATGCTGTACACTGTCAGTTGGACCTGTTTTAAAGAATTTTTGAGTAGAATTTGCTTTTAAAAGGTAACCCATTTATCAGAGTAACTTCTTGTTGAAGTCAGTCGGCTTGACCTTGTCATGAAAGCAGGAAGTTCCTTTAGCAAAGAAATTACAACTAAGATCTGTACACAAGAGTTGATATTTACAGCTGAACAGTAAGCTTTAGTCAGCTTTCACCCATCCTTCTTTAGAAGCTCTGCCTGATTTTGTTAACAGACTTTGTGCTATAATTAAAAAGCAAAATGGTCTGAGCTGAACATGGTTCTGTGTTTTCAAGAGACACTAATGCATTTTCCCATAAGAGAATTTCCAAGATATAAGCACTTAGAAGAAATAAAGTTGATCTAAATCTATCTTACGATTGAAACTGATTGCTGCCTTAATGACAGAGAAGGTTGCTCGCTCTCAGAGCGGCTCTAAGACTAAAATAAATAAAAAATATGAAACCAAAGCATTCTGCTAAAAGAGTCAAAGGGAGATGTTATCTATCTTGTAACTAAATTGTGGAAAGGTATTTATAAGAGGAGAGAGAGAGAGACAAACAAATGCTACTTGAACTAGCAATCAACAGTATCATCATCATGAAGAATTCCTACTAATATTAACGAATCACACTGAGCACTAAATTACCAAAATAGCAGAAATAGCTAATTAAAGATTATATCAATTCAGAAGACAGTTGATGCATGTGAGGCTTACTGTGCTGTGCAGAAGAGATAGCAAAAGACTGCTTTGCAGGAGGGGTGAAACAAAAACATAAATACCTAAACTTCAATAGTACATTTTTTAATTAGAAGTATTTCCATTTGACTTGCATCAGCTTTGCAGAAATATTCTTCTCTTTGAAATGAAGTCTAAAATATTTCAGGCTAAGAAAGCCAGATAGGAAAGTCTAAAATAAGACTCTACTCCGGAAAAGTGGTCGACTCTCTAGAGCTGACACTAAAACTCATTTTCCTTTTCATTTACTTTGCTAAAAGGAGTTACAGCAATTGTTCCTATTTTCTGACTGTGAATGTGTTCCCAGAACGGCCTTATCAAACAAACAGAGGAACAAGAAGTGTACACAATGGTGCATCTAGTAACTTTATCCCTTCCCGTCCTCTACCACAGTGCTTCTCCTTTTGTTATTTTATTGCAGAGTGTCATATGGGAAGACTGGTATTGTAAGCACCTGAGTATCTTAAACTGTCATTCAAATAAAAAAAGTTTACAGGAAGCCTCTAGTGTTTGTTATTTCATTCTGACAGGTTAAGGAATCTCTGTAGGGCTGAGATGCCTTTATTTTTGTACCCAAGAACTATAAGCATTTATAGGACCACAAAAACTTAATCAGAAGTAGAACATCAGAAGTTGTTCATGGTATGCCAAGCCACTCTCCTGGGATTATTTAAATCAACACACCCTCCTGCATTCTGCCTGACAGCCTTGGGCAAAAAGAATTTCCTTGTGGAAGTACCACTTCTTGTTCTCCTACATGAAAGTACTTAAAACAGAAGGAATGTAAGTCATGTTTATTGAAAACTGTCCAATCCATATGAAAATTTATAGATTCACTACTCTCACTACATCAGCTCCTGTGTATCACTCACCAGCCTTCTTTTTCACAGCATCATTTACCTTTCAGGACCAACAGCATTATCACGGTGGCAGTGTGATGTAGAACACTACCTGTCACCAGACAAGGCTTCACTTTGCCACATTCAGTATTCTCACACAGGCAGGAAGTTCTCTGAAAACATCAGTAATAAAACATTCTTTCAAAGAAAAAAAATAGGAAAAGCAGAAGACCTAGTTTTACTGCAGTTCCAGTGACAGCCCTTACCATACATTTACACAGCAGACATCAAAGACAAACTACATTTTCTCTGGCATAAATCACTTATTTTTCTGTTACTTTCTTCTTGAGCAACATTTGTACACTTCACTTTTAATTGCAAACTTAGATATTCAGCTCTGTGGGGCAGGACACCTTTTGTTCTTCCATGTAACCAACCTCCCCTACAAAGGGATAGTTTCTACAAAGGGACTATTACTTTGTAACTGTTTTCAAGATGTATTGCTGTGATTATGTGTTCCCCAACACACACCTTCCTAAATAAGTGCACAAGTAAATCTTCTCAAAAAACCACATTTCTCCAGTGAAAACTTGTGAAAGACATAATTATGTAGCTTAATGCCATAGATACAAACTATAATAATAATGTGATACACAGTATTGATGTATTTTTCATGGATGAACTCCTAGAATCCTAAGAGTCAGGCAGGGAAGAACATTTTTTCTATTTTCTGAGAATTGCAGCAACACATACACCGACAAAAGAATAAAACTTAACAGAAAAATAAAAGGCTGTGTTTTAAACCCAATCAACATTTATGCTGTGATATCATGAGCCTGTTCTCAGGCATTTTGTTAATTGAAAGTAAGGACTTCATTCAGTAGGTCAATTATTTGCTGCGAGTCTTTCATCAAAGTGTCAGTAATGGCACTTCCATAGATTTATACAGATGCACCAGAATAATTTCTTGTGACTTGACTGATTCAGAATTAGCTACCAGCCTTTTCTAAAGCAGCTCTTGAGTGGTTTCATTGGAGAATGTTTAGGTTAAGATTTCCAAAGATTTCTATGTGTAGGCATGTATCTTAATTTTAAAAGAAAATCAAATAAAGCGAGCTGAGTCTTTATATACATATATACATATGTATAGTGTAATGGAGACTGTACTGAGTCTAGTGACACTGCACTCCTATGAAGTTATTCATACACATATATAATTTTCAGGTTTAGATTTAAGAGACTGATTCAGAATTAATAGGGAAAAGTTTGGGGGTTTTCCCCTTTCTGAAAGCAGCTCTTTTTTGCTTTACTACAAGAACATTATGCTATTGCTTCTACAGCTGCAGATGCTGCCACAATTGTAATTGCCTGTCCTGCAGAGAAGAAATCTAATTAAAACCACTTATTTGCACCTATTAACCAGTCTCTTTAAATTCAGACAAAAGACCTTACCACAAGCTAAAACGTAAGTACAGAGTGCGGTGTGCAATTCAGTAAGAGAAACAACGTGTGTTTTCAGATAATTACACTCACCTCCATTTTCCTGCTATTACCAATTAGCATTGACCATGAACTTAAATGGCTATGTAAATCATTGCACCTGGCCACTACTCCATCCACACTCAGACTACTAGCATGATATTGGACAATGCACTTCATATTTTACATACTTAAAATGGTGATATTTTTTGCGCTGAGGGCAAACTGCTGATTGCAACATGGTTTAGAGGTGCAACAAACAATAATTATAAAAAAATGTTTAATAAAGTGCAAGGAATGACCTGCAGTTTTACTTCAAGAGACTCAGAGTTCTTGAGCAGTTTTATAGATAAGACCAGAATATTACTTTGGAACCTCCTTCACACCATCTTTTGGAACAATTAATATTTCAGTTATGTCATAGGAAAAAAAAATCTACAGAAAGCTCTAATGTAAACAGGCAGGCAGGGCACTAAATCAGAATGACTTAATAAGTAGCCCCCTGCACAAGCTCATCTGGTAGAGTTTGCTGCACTTCCCTCATGTGATGCCTTCACTCAAGTCCTTACTATCTTTCACACTGGACAGATAGAAGCGTTGTGCTGTGCACCAATTCAGTACTATTGGCATCACCGCATCACTTCTTGCTTTCTTTCAGGAAACAGCACTGTTAGACTGAAACCATTGAAGAAGTACTGACACTTCTACCATTTCATGTTTCTGTATTTAAGAAACAGGCCAATAATAAACTAAAAATTGTGTCTTACAGCCATGATAGACTTCCTTAAGTCCCTGGGTGGCTGTAAGAATCGGGTTTTTTAACCCATTCTTTGAGTAACTTCTTCAGCGTTCCAGGCCACCCTCACGCCCTGCGTGTATCCATCACTCATCCAGCTCTGTACGCCGCTGCTGAGTGCCCGTGTGCCCGTCTGGGGGAAAGGGCGAGGGTTCGGAGCCCGACGTGGGCTGAGCTCTTCACTACCTCAACACATATCTGCACTCACACGGCGTGGCGTGACCCTCAGCGACAGGCACCTCCTCAGGGGCCACCTGGGCCGCTGGGCACCGACCCCGCCAGCACGGCGGTCCCTGGCCGGCTGTCCCTGCGTGCCCACCCCGCGCAGGAAGGAGCAACTTCCCATTCGGTGCCCGCATCCATCACCCACCCGCGCCCTCAGCGCTCACCCTGTGCACCTGGGCGCAGGTCAGCGCTCAGAATCACAGAATCCATCCAGTAGGAGAGATCATCGAGTCCAGCCTATGACCGAACACCACTATGTCAACTAGACCATGGCGCCGAGCGGTCTCCCCTCGAACGCCTTCCTGAGACGGTGACCCCACCACCGCCCTGGGCAGCCGTTTCAATGTGTAATCACTCTTTCTACGAAGCAATTCCTTATAACGTCCAACCTGAACGTCTCCTGGCGCAGGTAGGGAGCAAGTGACCCGGCGCGGGGCCCTGCGCGGTACCTGCGCGATGCGCGCAGCTGCCGCCCGCCCTCAGCGCGGAGCGGCCGCCGCGGGGCCGCCTCGTCCCGCCCCGC
>VZRL01005283.1:745273-840016 GCA_013397895.1 Origma solitaria | reverse complement strand
GCGGCCGCGCTCCGCGGGCAGGTGCGCCCGCTCCGCGCCCGCCCCGGCTGGTCCAGCATCCCGCCCGCATCCCACCCTGTCCTGCCCGGCCCTGCCTCGCCCCAACTTGTGATATCGTGTGTTGGCCAGATGTGGATCTGCAGCTGGGAACGGGGCCGGTATCAGCTCAAGGGATGGAAAGGTTGGGTAATAATTGCAAATGCAAAGCAGCGCGCTGCGCCTGGATGCGCCTGCCAGGGGGGTTTACACGCGGTGTTAAATAATGATGTGTGCCGCACACAATGCTGCTGGGAATTCGTATGTACTTTGTAGGCAGAGCGTTTCTGTGGTATCTATTGTCCAAGTGATAAAAAAATTCCTGAAGGCTGTTAATCCTGGTGTCTTCATAAAACATCAGTAGATAACAGAATGTGATTGGGAAACTGAGGTTTGCTGAGTTTAATCACTCAAGCTGGACCAGAATTTATTTATGAGGGAAGTGGTCTAGACCTCCTAAATATATCGAATATTTATGTATTTCGGAATGCATAAGAAAAGTAATCTGAAGTAACTCCTCGTATAAATTTTGCACCACCAAGAAATTTCATGTTAAGATTTATTTTTTTTTTTTAAGGCTCCATTAATGTGTGTATAAGTGAAATGCATCAAAGAAAACAGTCTGTGTTTCAGTAGAGGGAGACTTTGATGGCTTGGTTTTACAAAATACACCTAATAAGTGAGAGAAGTACCTGGGAATTAACTATAGAGGAAGCAGCATGCCTAGTGAAAGTATTTTGGGAGTGACTGAGCTACACACTCATTCTTCTTTTTTCTTCCCCTGTTCCCCAGCCGTTTGTTTGAATGGAACCTTAGCTAAGGATATACATGAAAAAGTACCTTCTAGAAAACTGATAAAATGGGTAGCTTGAAACTGAGCTTGCTGTGCTGGAATAGATACTGGGCACTCCTCGCAATAATACCTGTGGCGGGGATCGATGGCACAACATAGCTTGGTGTCTCATACCTGCAGGCTGTAAGCTGCTCTTGCCAGGTGCCGTGAGTTTATTTCCATAAAATGTGTAGCTTCTATAGGGCACTGTAAAACACATCAGAGCTGACCATCTTTTTATGGCATGATGCTGGTGGTGTATAAATATCTACTCATATTAGTAGTCATAAATTTAATTGTTTCATGACATAGCATGGCTACTACTTTGTTTTAATATTGTGGGTATGGCATTTTGATGATACTGAAGTTACTTTTTATCAAAGCCTCAAAAACTTCACTGTATTGAATGTTTTGCAACAGATGTTCTCTAGAGCCAAGAAGTTTTTGTAAAGTACACTTGGAGGTCTTCTGAAGCTTTTGGGAGTAATCACAATAGTTTGGAAGAGTAATCACATATAGTTTGGAAGATTTGTTATAAGCAGTTGGAAGGCAGACGTACATTGGTTTTGGACATCAATGGACTGAATGGATCCAGTTGTGTATGAAGTGCACTGATTGTGACTGGAGTATGAATTGAAGAGTTTCAGAATTATGCTGCACTGAGGAGAACACATCTATAAAAATAATCTGATTTAAAAAAGCAAAGTCAGTTTTTTGTAACCTCAGCTCAAGAGTCTGTCTCGATAGTAAGTCTGTAATACAGAAAGAATGTGACTTGTGTTCAGTGTAATCAAATCAAAGGGAGGGAAGGAGAGAATGAGGGCAGAGGAGAAAAAGAAAGTGTTGATACTCTTTGGTGTGTTTGCTCAAAGATTATGCATGACATTTGGTGATAATATAAGCATATTAAGAATGAAAATGTAGCACTGCTTTGAAAAAATAATAGAAGAATGAAGGTTTTCTGGTTAGTACATTGTTTCTACTACTTGCTCCAAATCTGTACTATGACTACAGTCATACCAATATAGCAGCTGCTTGAAATGGGCACTCCGGTATAATATCAGCACTCAGAACTGCTGAAGATCAGTTATGGCTTTTTTTTTTTCTCCACTCAGTTTCAGTTTTGACCACAAGTAGATACTAATCTTTATCCAAAATGTTGCTTAAATTGTGATTTAGGTTTAAGCCATTACTACCTAATTATCCTGCTGAGGCCTGTAACTCTTGAAAGAAAAATTGAGGTAGCAGGTGTCCATGTTGCCTTACTCTCTCTGGTGTTCAAACAAATGAATGGAGAACCTCACCTGTTTGGCAGTGGATGGAAGTAGAAATTTAAGTTCAAGGTGAAGCTGCTATCTCTAAGAATAATCAATCAGATCCACATCTCTGTGTGGATCAAGTGTGAGAGAAATTTATTACTTTTTTACTTAATGCTTGGCAGAGCTAGAGGCAGAGATTTGAGAATGGTGTTGGTTATGTGCTAGTTGGAGATCAGTGCAAAAGATGAAGGATGAGCTCTATCAGAACCATTTGATACAGCAGTCTCCTTGCAAAAGAAAAGCTTTGTTGCTTTAACAATTTGCTGTTCCTAGACCTTTTTTCTTGGAACTAGAGTACTAGGTGGCTAAAGGAATGGAGAAGAACTTGTTTTCTGCATCTGTGTGTGTCCCCCAACAAGGTATTGGTCAGTAACTTGTTGCTGTGTTAACCCTTCCTTTGGCTCTTGTTTTGTCTTGCACCAAGTTAACCGAAATGGCTACTTGGAAACGTTAATGTGTTCTTCATAGACTTCTTGTGCCAGTGTTTCTGTTGTTATTTGATGAAAGAGAAGATGCTCGGTGTGGCCAAGAACTTACAGCAAACTTACCTTCCTTCTGTACTTTGTAGTAGGAATGAAAAAAAAATTACTGCTTGGCAGTGAAAAGCCTCGTATAAACCGTGTCTTTTCACATCTTTGAGAACCCAAGTTGGATGCTCAGCAAAGCAAGTATTCTGTCAACAGCTGTGTCACATTAGGTCCTTAAAGTTAATGAATGAATGAATAAAAATTAATGTCCTGTGTATTCCTTGTGTCTTCCCAGGGGAGAGAAGGAATAAAAGTAGCCGTGTCCTTCCCACCTGGACAGCTTCTCAAGAGAAGTATGGGAAGGCTTATCATAAAAACTTGGCTGATAGAGTACTACATGTTGCATAATGCATTGAGTTTGCAACTTGAATTATTTTATTGTAGTTACATCTCTCACCTAACCTTATATTTTTCCTGTCTGTTCTCATGTCATATTTGTGCATCTGTTTCTTTCTTCTTTTTGTAAGGTGAAGCCCAGCAAATGATGTGCTGGACCTTGGTCTATTTCTAATTCTATTACTATCTTGCTGATTTTCTATTGACAAATGACTTATCTTGATGATGTGTCAGCTTACTTGTCATTAAATTGGAAAGATTTAAATTTGCTGTGACAATGATTCTAGGAGAGCAAAGCTTGGCTTTTTGGTCTCTGGGGTTAGGGCAGTTCAGAGAATAATCTTTGCTTTCACTGCTTCCACCAGAGGGAGCAGAATTTTTTTAATTAAAATGGGCAGAAATTGTAGGGGTTATTACTGTCCTTCATTTGCTGTAGAAACAGATAACTTGTAGTAAAGGAATGGCTGAGCAGGGGAGATAGGAGACTGACTGTGACAGTTTGTAAACATCGACTTTTTACGTGAGTTGTCTAAGAGATTGATCTTGAGATCCTGAAATATGGTCTGAACTAAGATAATTCCAGTGATTATCTTCTAGATAAGAAAAGGATGTGGCTGCAGCTGCTAACAGTGTAGCTATGTCAAGATACGTGGACAGAATAAAATGCCATGCTTATGATTATGCACTTGACTCAAACTCCAGGATGTAAAAACAAGCAGTGTTTTTTCAACAAAAGAAAAAAAAAATCTGTGCGATCTCAACACTTTTCTTGGTTTTTGGTTTGGGGTTTTTTCCTCAGTCTAGTTTTAGCTTTTATTTGGTTAAGTTTGCTCATTTGTGTAGAATAAATATAATTTTCTACGTGAACGCCATCAATCTTCAAAGAATCTAAAGTGACCTTTTTTATCAAGAGTAGACATAAAAACCCAAGTCCTCCAAACATGAATTGTATAAACAATACAGACTTCCCTCATTTAGTGATCATAAGCCAGTTTGCTGCACCTTTACATAATTTTCTGCATACGCTTCCTTGTGGAGAGCTACCCAAGTTGCTTTCATCATGCCCTCAACGCACTTGGTTCCACATAAAAGCACTGACGTATGTTGAGCCTGTGTTTCACCTTGAAGCCCTCAAGGAGAGTGGGCAGGAATTTTTTTCCTCGTATATATATCTATGAAATATTTATTTCTTATATGCATATGATTTAAGAGACCCATTTAGCAATTTTTTCTCCTTAATTTCAATGCCCTGGAGATGAGCACAGCTGTAGTTTGGGGAAAAGGCATGGCTTGGAGGTGGTGTAGGGAATTTTGCTGAGAAGCATTATGTGCCTGATTTGCCTGCAGGGTACATCTGAGTATGTCTCCTAGTTAGATCTCTGTTATTTCACAAAATTTTGAGCATTAGTGATGCCTTGTTTTCTGCCAAGACAACATAATGTAGCCTCCTGAGGGCTGAAATGTTTTAGTCTGATGAAAACCTTTTTGTCTAAGCATGGAATGGATATCAAAATGTTTGTCCTGTATAACTGTCCAGTATTTAGATTGCCTAACATTTGACTGAGGCATTATCAAACTAGAAAAAAGAATAAAGTGAAGAGTGTCCTAGGTTTCCTTCTTTCATCATTGATTCTTAGACCCTCGTGTATGGTTGTGGAACATAGAGCAGCTCGTTACTGATTTTTCAGATGTGGCCCAGGAAACTTAGGAATAATGGATGTGGGTAAAATCAGTGTTCATGGGTGTGTAAAATGCAAACACTGAAGGCGAGGGAGTGGTGGGATAAGCAAGTTGTGCTCCTGCTTTGCCCTGTGCTTTCCTTTATTGCTAGCAGCAGTCAGGAGCATGAAGGGTGGATGGCAAAGCATGATCTTCCATGACAATAGATGGAGACTGTAGTGGATGAAAAAAAGCTGGAAATAAAGTTCTGATCTTCATTCTGTATGTGCTGTTCTCAGTGACTGGGTGTTTTGAAGTGTTTGAATTTGCTAGCCAAGTTTTTACTGGTTTCTTGACTTCCCTTTGAACTATGGGAAGGAAGGGAATGTATCATCAGGTGGGTCCTCTGCAGTGGTGCCTTTTCCAGATCTTAGTATTAGTGGTTAAGTGTTGACTTAATCAACAAACAATAGGTAAAGAGTTAACTTCAGTGAAAAATATGTAGAGAAGGATGAAACTGCTTGGATGAAAGGAAAAATTGACAAGAGAAAGCGACTGTCTTGAAGGAAGAGGTGGAATCTGTCATGAACAGAGTTGGGAAAGAAAGCAGATACTGGTTACAGTATTAGAAAAGATGGGCTATTTATTAAGTGAAAGAAAGTTTTAGTGCAAGAAAGAACTATATCTATTAAATTCAGGTTCATGATATATGGTTGTGAGGATATTAACTGCAGAGCTGCTTTAATTATTTAATTTCTATGGAAACAGCAGTGAATTTTTTTCTCACACACTTTCATATTGGGTATGTTTTCTCCAGATTTTTGCAAAGCAGTGGAAAAACTCAATTACACCTAAGGTTTCTACAGTAAACATGTAAACACTCTTTACCTGAGCAGCTTATAGTCACCTGCTTTGTTTTGTCACGTTATTTTTTACATGCTTATGCGTGTTGTTGAGGTGGTGTAAATGTGAACACTCACTTGTGCTCATGACAGTGCAGCCCATTCCTGAATCCAAAATGGGGGGCAGAAGTTGCTATGAAAATACTGCAGTTCTCGGATGTTGAAAAGAAGTAGTGGAGTGCTCAAAGAATGGGCTAATAAAGGAAAAAACGGGCATAAAGAAAATAACAAGAGTCACTTTTTACTGAGTGCATGGTTACCACTGTGTTACTTTGTGCTTGTTTCTGAAGGGCTACTGCTGTAAATCTATTGTACCACAGCTCTGTCGATCTTTTCTCTCTGTGAGCTTTTTCTTGAGTACTGTGCTGACTTTAGGCAAGAGTTTGGAAAATTGACAAAACTGAAATAGATGAGTCGTCTTTATCGTTCAGTAGCCCTGACATTTGTTGACTTTTAACTCCTGTTTACCTGTTCCTGTGTTGACCTAATGAAGCATTGTAATACATCTTTTGCAGCCTTAATTCCAGAATGCTTTCTTCACATTTATTATTTTGACTAATGTGCATTTTTCCTGAGTAACAGTTGCCCAGTTTTTTTGCGTTATTTTCTAAGCCTTTGAACAATGTGAGTCTAGACTGGAGTTTTATTCTCTCTTGAAAGGTGAGAACGGCTGCACATACCCAAATGAAAACCTATTTGCTTAATGTGTGCATTTTACAGTATTTGTGTTACAAGGAAACAAAAATGTAGCTCTTTGGTATGGCTATTTCATTTTCCTCCTTTCCTTTGGGAAGTACTTTAAATTCAACATCAGCTGAATTCACATTTATGGTCTTTTAGCACTTGTTCAAGCGAACAGATCTGTTTGAGAATTTCAGTTTGTCTGCAAATTTAGATAAGCGCTAGTTATGCCTACATGTTTTAAGTGATCATTCTGGTAGCTAAGCCATCTTTTGCAAAGCAAAACTTCCATAGCTCTGCTTTTTATTCTAGAATAATATATCCAAAGGTGAAGAAGCTATTTTGGTTTGGCTATAATGGTGTGATTTTCTGTAGTTGGGATTTTGGCGTTTTCTTCTAATTCCAGTTAAAGTGACCTTTAAAGAATTTGAGGTCATCACAAATCTGAAGGCATTTTAGAAGTTCAGTGATGGCTATGAGATTTGTAGAAGGTCTACCCTTAGAATACAATAGCAAATAATTTTCTGTAATGGCACTGAACATAAGAAGTCAGATAAAATATTTTAATATAGAAATATAGTTCTAAATGTTACTAAAATATTATAAAAAATTGATCTAATTTGGAAAGATGTAACATCTCAAATTAGTGTCCGTTACTTGTACAGATTGCTGGATACTGCAGATGTTTAAAGGGCTGCTGATGTGGTGCTTGGAGGTGATGCTTGGCTGATCTCATGGGGATGATTCCTGAATTGGGAAGAGCCGGAGGATAATAGACATGGAGGAGTACAGACTGGGGTGGGCAGTTGTTTGTTGAAGGGAGACTGTAATGAAGCCCTCTCCTGTTTTGGTTTTTTTTTTCTTCCTTCCCATGGAGAACACTGAGAAGCTGACCATTTTAAAGATGGGAAATATTTGTTCTAGTTGCTAATTTAAATGATTATTGTTGTTACCAGATTTGTGTGCATGCTATATGGACAAGGGACTATTACTTTCTATGTCTGTTGCTTATTTTAAGATGGATTTCAGTTTCTCACATACTGTCAGAATATAATTGTAGCGAGGTAGATCTTAATTGATTAAATGTCAGTTTCTGGTTGCATTTGAGAAGCATACCTCCATAGGTGTTGGTTATTCTGTTGTATTTTTAAATGGCTAGGAAAGTGAGTAGCTTGTGAAGTTTTTGCTAAATTTCAGACACTGTAGTGGTTCTCTGGGCATTAAAATAAAAACTTGTTGTTCAAATCAACATTTGAATACCCTGTATTGATAGATGACACAGAGAACAGAAATTTTCAGTTCTCCTGGAGTTGCTAGATGGAGCTTAAAGATTAACTAGCGAAAAAATGGATAGAAGAATGTAGAAGTATGCACACAGGATGGTGAATGTAGCTGGAACCCAGGGATAAACAGATGAGGAATATAGTGGGTTTTTTGGCAAAGTTCTATAATGGGAAGTAATAGCACATGCCCAAAGGAAAGTTCAAGGAAAGGTCACCTGTAATATTGAGGCACTCATTGAGTACGCCCACCAGAGATCTGTTTAGACAACTCTCTAGGACCATAAAAGGGCTTCCAGTAGGAGACAGGTGCATGCAAATTAGTTCTAGGGAAAGTGATGTTTATGTATTAACTAGGAAGTACATTGTAATGAATATGTATGATCATGATGGCATAAATACCCTGTTGTAAAGCTTCAAGACACACATTTGATTAGAAGAGATATCCTCTGAAAGTGTCCCGCACTGTAATAAAGAATGCCTGCTTTCTAATACTTCAAATTGTGTTAGAAAGTTTATTTACCAGCTGATTTTGGTATCAGTATGCTGCTGATACATGTGACAGAATAGAGATTTTGTGTCCTTCTCACTGTGTGCATATGCACTGTGAGTGTGTGATAAAACCCCATGGTTTTAAAAACACAGTAACTGAGTTGGTCTTTGTTTGGAAGTCTGTTTTGCCAACATAATGCCAGGCTGTGTGGTGTTTTGATGTTGTAAACTCTCTTTCCCTGGTAGTCTGAGATCTGCAATCCTTAACTGGCCAAACCAGTTTTTGCTTAACAGAAGCAAGTGGTTTAGGTCCTTATTGTTTCTGAAGAGAGAAGAAAACAAAACACACAAGCAAAAAAACCCAACCTGGCATACTTAGTCCTACTGCACCTTTGAACCAAACTTGTTTACTAGATTTTGGGTATTCCTATGAATCCTTAAGAGCCCATCAGAGAGAACACCCTTCAGCCAATATCTTTCTATCCTCAATGAATTAGTTTTGGTTGTTTTCACTATAAAATATGTACATTGGTGTTTCATTTTACATCTTTAGTCATACAGTTTCTCTTACAGTAATTCTGTGTTATGATTTAGTAAGCTTTCTTTGAAAAAGCTTATTGGATTTGATGCTCATTTATTGCACAAACCAGATTACTGTTGCCTACATCATGTTCTTCATGATGTTCTTCGCTCTCTGTGGCATATTTAAGAATTGGAAACTGGGAGTTAATACTGGAAATAGAAATACTATTACTAACCTATGTCATAACTGGATTTGATGTTTTGGACTGAAACCAGTTTGGAAAGAAAACATTTAGAATCTGATGAGTAACTCCTTTCTGCTGCCAATAAATTAATGGGAAGATGAAGTATGTGTGTCCAATATTAAAAAGCATTTGCCAGTGATGTTGATGTTGACTAACAGAAATGGTTAGAGCATGCACTTCAAGGAAGTGGCAGCTATTAGAAAGGCTGTGCTTGGAATTTTCATGTGAAAAAGTGTCCCTTCACATTGGATACTGTATGAACACTCAATAATACAGTCTTTGCTACAAAGAGCATAGTGCCTTAATACAAACATCTCCCATACTGATATGATTTTAAAATAACCACTGCTGCTCATCCTCCATTTTTTCATGTTTCACCCACAAAGCAAGGTTGAGATTTCAGGACAGGAGTGTTAATTAGTTATATTTTCATCATGTAAGACACTGGGTATTAATTGAATAAAAAATGCATTTGAAAGCATTTTTACAAGATTTTATGATTTTTTCAGTTGAAAGAGGAATCTTGTTTCTTCCTATCATTCAGAGAAGAAACATTCTCTGAATTACTCTTAACTATCCTTCAGCTTTATCAAATACCCTTGCCAGTATCTCTGAACTCTCTTCTTGACATTTCCTAATAAATTGAAGAAAATTGCCAGGTAGTTTGATTTTGATCCTTGTAATGGAATTACTTTTTTCAGTTATATTGTTGAAAATGTTATTCACTTTTTTTTCTTTTTCCCTGTAATGTTAGTGCAGTGATTTTCAGGCAATAGTTGGAAAATTGACATTGGTTTCAAATCACAGTCATTCTCACTCATTTCTTAGCGGTCTGGCATTAGGCATTTATTGGATAATTGTACAAGTTGTTGTTTTTATACTGGGTGAAGGTTAGAAATTGGGCAGGAGAATGTCCATCATTACTGCTATCTGGTTGCTGTGGTGAAACATTAACTCTCCTGTATATTATAACCAGCTTTTTGTGAACTCCTGTAGATGTTTTTCATTCCTCCACTGATTGTTTCGGTGGGAAAGGGAAATAGTTTTGACTTAACTTGGAGCAGGAACAAGAAAATAATGACATTTGAGGAATAAGGCACAACTGATGCTTCATTAATTGTGATAAGGTTTGGCAATTTTTGACAAGTATGTGTCAACAAATATGGTGCTTGAAGAGGTTTGTGTTTAAAATGTAACTGCTGAAGTAGTCCTACAGATTTAGAAAAAAAAAATCAAAGCCTCAGCATTAAGGCTTTCTTAAGGTCTATGTACAGTATTCTGTCTTCATCTCCTAGCTTTTGCAAGAGCACATTTCAAAGTGGTTTTGTAGTTTGTATTCTATTTTCTCTCCTAAAATGCTTCTTTTTCTCTAATAACCATAGATGTTGAAAAGATGAGCTAAAAGTGGGAGGAGAAGAATGGGGCTCAGTTCACCCTGCTCACTGGCCCTGTCAGATAAAGCAGGAAGCATATTGTGGTAACTTTATTTCTGTGGTAGAATGGAGGGCCAAAAATTATTGTAGACAGGGAGACAAATAATGCTGGCATCTTGTACCTCAGAAAAAACTGAATTCCAGACAAGAAATGTACCAAAGTGGGGGTAGGGGAGTACTCCCAAATCTCTGTCTGTAAAATTGTCATAGCCACAGCTTCTTGACTGTTGTCTGTGAAGCATCTTGCATCTTAAACCTGTTATTTTATGCTCTACACATGGTCAGGTAGGCTTCAGGGCTTCTGCTTCTGTTGGGGTGATCTTTTTTCAATGCCTAATTCATCAGTAATAAGAACAAAAGTGCCTTCTTTTTTTATTTTCAAGAATAACTTTTAAAAAACCCCACAAAACAACAAAAAAAATCCACAGAAAAGCAGAAAACCCCAAACAAAACCCCCTCATCTGCTTTAATTCATCTGAAGTGTTTTATTAAGGCAACAGGCATCTGTTGCATTTTAAAGGTTTGAATACTTAGTTTTCTTCTTCTTGGAGAAAATTTGTTAAAAATGAGAAAATAGAGAAGCACCAAGACAAGGCAACTTTCAGAGTTTGTGTGGGTCATTGGCAGAAGAGTAAAGTGCACCATTCCTGAGTCATCTTTCGTGCTTCACCTGCTAAACCACGGTTTGGTTTCTCTTGTGAGGTACTTTGTAGTAAATGTTGTTCTTTGAGTGTCTTGCCACAGCTGGTAAGCAAAACTTCATGCCATCGTGTTGCTGCTTTTCAGTGGATTTTCAGTAGGCTGTGTGGGCCTGTATGATTAACTTGTGCCATCCAGTTAGGAATTATCAGTATCAGTAAAATTCCCTCTCTGCTTTGGCTGCTTTTCTGAATGAGGCAAATGCCTTCTGTGCTGTGAAGTAGCAGGAATCTGGAGGGCTTGACTGCAGCAATTGGCTTTTGATGTTAAAGTATTGCTGATACAAAGGGGAAGCTTAGCCTAAAATCTGAATTAGGGGATAAAATTTGCATATATTGAAATTAGTTTTGTTGAAGAAATAAACTTTCTTCTGTATTTCTTTTTAATGTGGGCTTAAATTTCTTTACAACACAGACAGCATCTTTAATAAATCATTGAAGTTGGAGATTTCCAGCTGTTCAAATCCAATGTTATGCTAGAATTACCTCTTGATGATGAAAATCCTTGTGGCGGTTGGTGACCTTTTTCTTTTTTTTTTCCTTTGTGTTAAGAGTTGATCACTTAAATAATTTTTTCTAAGCAATAACTTCGTTTTAAAAAAAGCATGGCATAAATTACATTTAATTCTTTTAAAATACTAAAATAAATGTCTTTAAAAGTTATGTTATAAACTTTCTATTGACTTTTGCAGAAGTCATGCAAATGGAAAATATCTTATGTAGATAGCTTTGTACAGTTAATGATATAACGGATTTGCATTTTATGTAGGTACTCCAAATATTAAAACCAAGAATTTGTGCTCACATTTTAGTATTACATTTGGCATGAATTGTGCCTATAAACTGCAGTGATTCTACGACTAGTTTTGAACCAAAATAGTGTGTTTAATTTTGAAATTGCTAGGCTACACACAGCAGGATCTGTAATAGCTTAGTATGTCTAACACATGCTTGGATTATTCATTGCTGAATAACTGGTGCTGATAATTTACATTATAGTTGTGTGCTTTTTATTCTTATGTGCGCATAACTTTCATTATATATTGCTCTCTCGATAAGATTTTGAGGTGCTGTTCTCATAGGCTGAGCTGTTGATGTTCTGTACCTGAGGAGAAATAAAAAAATTCTGTTTGTTTTCTTATGCATGTGCTAAATTATAACTGCTCAGGGTGAAACTTGCCATTCTATGGCAAATTTTTTTTTTCTCCCCTGCAAGTCTCAGCTTTAAATCGATCTTGGGGTATTTTTTTGTTTGTTTTTAATTTCTTCTGTAAAATTGAAGCTGCTGATTGGAACAGGTTTTATGACTTCGAGGAGGTCCATTCCAATTTGGTTTGAAGAATGCATCATGCAGCTTTAGGGAACATATTGTCTTTATTCTTTGTGGATGTTCTGCTCACATCTGACCAAGTCATGGTATTTTGAATTTGTATTTCACCCATACTCACAATGTTACAAGAGCTTGATGTAAGTTTTCAAAAGGTATGCAAGTATACCATTCCCAGTTGTTGAAGTTAGTGTATATAACATTTGCCAACAAAACCACTCTTTAGTTGACTGCCTGGTTTTCTTGGAAGCTTTCAAGATGGTGAGTTCCATCTCTGTCCTTGTTCCTGCTCATTTGCTATCTGAATGTTATCTGTTCCTTTTGTCTCCTAGGCAGCCAGATAATTTTGGTCACCCTTTCAAGGCAAGCTATGTATCTTCAGTTCTTCCTCTATCTCAGGGTGTGGATACAATGAAGCTGTGTCAGTTCCACACTGGTCGGCGTGGCTAAAGATGGGAGAGGGAGTTCGGAAAAGGCTGAATGTTAATTTTGGCATTGTTCACTAAACCATGTAGTGCAGCACAGGAAGTGTTTCTGTGGGATGAAGTGGTTGGCATCGAGGATCCAGCATGGATGCCATAATAATTTTGGGAAATACTGCTTTTGCATAGGTTAGTCCATGGGCTAAACGTTCATTTGCCTTTGGAGCAGATGCTCCAGTTTAGTTTAAAAGAAATCAGGTTTGTGTGTTCGGACACCATTGCACAGTGCTTGCCAAAGCATATGAGGTGCAGATAACTGGGAGGCTTCAGAACCCCTCTCTGATCTGAACTAAAACCCTGTCTAGGTGCATGTCTTGGCATGCCTATATATTGGAGTTGGAAGCATATGGGATGTAATTTGGGAGCCCACAGAGTCTGTTTCTCATTCTACTTCCTGTAGTATTGGCAAGGGATTAATCTTCTTTCCATGTGGAAATGAGTACAAGTGGTAGAAATAGGTGCTTTGCACTGAAAACCACTGGTAATGGCAAACAGGTAAGTTTTGATTTTAGTTGTAGAAATGCTGTGTTTTCTTTTAAAATGTAAGAAGGCAAGTATTCAAAATGTTTACCAAGTGATAACAGATAATGAAAATGGTAGCTGAATTTATATTTTCAAAACACAGCTCCAGTTAAAGTTCTGTTAAAAGTACTGGCTGAAAAACTAGGCAATGAGTGTCTGAAATTGGGCAACAAAAGTTAGTGGGCATTTATTTTACCCTTTGCACTTTCATAATTTTTGTGCTAGTCACTCACTTTTAGAACAGAAACAGGAGGATTGATCTTAAAAAGTTATTGCAAAATTTACATTTATTATATGTAGTCTTCCCATGCTTTGGACAGATCTGCATAAACACATCTATGGCGAAATGTGAGTTTTTTATATTCAGCGTAGAATGCAGATGGTAAGCATTTAATGGGTCATAGGATGAGGGCATAAACTGGGCAATTGTCCATTTGGTGAATGAATCAGAGATTGCTGGGGAAAATGGAATTAAGCAGCAAAAAGAATATAGTCAGAAGTAGGTATGTATAAAGGCTAAACTCAAGTTGCAAGGCTTTCAAATCTTAACTGCTGCACAGCTTGGTTTTACGGATACATATCTAAAGCTTTGGGAGCTTTACAAGTTCTGCAGAATGTTGGTGCTTTTGTAGTCTGCATTTTGGTGCACTGTGAGGCAGGATATGAATGGGATTGGTAAGAGTAGAGACTGAATGCAGAGTCGTGTGTGACCATTGTGGTGATGCCTTAGATTTCCAAGTATGCGTATGTTTGTGCACTTTTTGGGAAAAGCACTTCAAAAATACCACCGGTGATTTTGGATTCTTTTGTGAGGAAGGCTTTTGTAACACGTTTGTGCTGCTTGGGTCACTTAGTTTTGTGTTCAGAAAACTGACAATGAATTCACACCCCTGGAAGTTGGCTCGTGGGGTTTATCTAAAGGTATGCTGTCCTGCATTTTATTGCTGTTCTCAAAATATTCTTCTTGGGGAAGGTGTTTTGGGGTTTTTTTGTTGGGGGTTTGTTTGGTTGGTTTTTTTTTTTAATGGGATACTGTTTTTCAGATACAAATTTGATCCAGTAAATAGCTAAACTAAGAGCAAGTGCCCCAGAAAGGTACCCTCTTTCTGCTCCTTACCTGCTGAATTCTTTCTCAGGTTTTCTTTTGGTTTTTGTATGAGGATTTTACACATTCCTAAACCTGCAGGCTCACCCTGAATTGTGAAATTGAAAAATTAGTGCGTACTCCTATAGAGTTGATGATACAGATCAGAAATGACAAGCACTTCTACCCTTTGTCATGGTAATAGTAGGAGCCAGGTGATGACTTTCCTTTTTCCCTGGGTCTTGCTGGCTTGCTTTTAGTGATAATCTGAAAAAGAAAGACACCATGTGGTACCAGTTGGTAAATTATCTATATTGCAGTCAAAGCATTAATGTCTGGGCATTCCATAAAACCAGCAGTGCAAGTGTGTCCACTTCAGGACAGGTATTTATGCTCATTTCTTTCCTCTATTTCTTTACCTCAGCTTTGCTGCGTATCTGTGAATGTGCAGTCTTCTTCTCTGTCTCCCTTCCCCTTCTATTCTGTCTAGGGTGTGAGTTCTCTGGGTCAGAAACATGCTTTTTGGGGTACATAGCATACAAATGTTGATACTGAATTCATTTTGTTTGCTTTAATTTTTCTTTCTTGCCTTCTTTTCTAAAATGCTGTCAGTTTGTTTCCCCTTCAGTGGTTCATTTAACTTGACTGTTTTGTATTAAACTTTTCCACTAAATCCATAGAATCATCTTGGGTTATAAACCTCGCTCTGTTTCATTTGCATCATTGCTTATAAAGGAGAGAAAACAGGTCAAGTTATGCCCTGAAAGAATATCTCCTCATTTATTTAGGATTTTTCAAATACCGTTAAAAGCATAATAGAAATGTGGGAATAAGAGAATGGATGGAAAAGTGTATGTAATGGTTTCGTTTAGGAAACTGCTCCTCTTAAAAAGAGCAGCTCTGCCTTCTGAGTCTGTTTCCCTCCTGGCACTTAATGCTTTAACTTGGTGTTACAGGTTAGGAGTAGTTCAGTTGTCACAAGAATGAGGGTTCTGTAATTGTTGGTTTAATTGCTGCTTTAAAAATGTCTATGTTTGCGTACTCTGACCTTTACCTGTTATGGCCTGAAACTTGGCTGAAAAATGATGAAGGAATGGACGAGCTGAATTGTAATGCTGCCAGCGTGCACTGGGTTGCTGCAAACATCAATATTAGGCCTGCTGTCAGGAACATAAAAATAGTATTGTCACTGTACCCTGTGGTGTTAAGATTAAGTATGTATTTCAGCTAAGTGACATCAAACAGTCTAAAACACTGCTGTGCAGAGGACCAGTCAAGCATGCAGGATGTGCAAGTTTCTTGTATTGAAGTGCTTTTGACCTGAAGCAGTGGTTCCCAAGCTGTTGCCTGTGATGGCTTGGGATGCCACTATTAGACACAGAAAATTTTTAGGCAGTTTTCTATGCGAGTAAAAAATAAAATCTATTAAGTAAGAAATGTTATTTTCTAAATAAAGTAGTTTTTCTGTCTTATTATAGCTTAAGCCACTTTTAGTAGTGGTTGCTGTGTTTGAGGAATTTCTTTCTTTGTCATGCCCTTACTATTAAGTTTTTTTCAGGCCACAATCAGAACAATTCTTTTTACTCACTGTTTTAGTTTTATTCCACTTTCGCTTTTAGTGCCCTAATGTCTTTAAATATTTAATATACAAGAAAATTTTCCATCTTCTAGAATAAACGGCCTGAAGGGAGGAAGAATTTCTGAAACTCTCCTACTTGAATGTACAAGAAGAAAATGCAGTGTGCAACCAAGCTGTTTATCTGATTACATAGCACTGAAATGCACTTCATTGAGCCCTGTTTCTGCACAGGCTACTGAAGTGATCTGTCAGTGATTTTTGGAGCTGATAGTAATTTCAAATCCTGGTCATTTAAAAAACCAAATAAAACCCCAGCTCACATCTTCACATTACTGGGAGAGTGGAAGTGATTTAATGGTTGACAGTGGTTTGATATTTAGAAGATCTAAAGGAAAATAGGTCATTTTCTTTTCTTCATTTATGCATGTATTGCCTCACAGGTTTGATACATCTTCTGAGCTGCTCAGGGGAGCACTGGTTTGTGCTTTAGCTGGGGAGGGACTTATGGGAGAAGCTCTTTGACATGCTGTGGTGAAAGCCATGGTAAAACCTAAAGTTCTGCAAATTGCTAAAATGTGTGGATATTTCTGTTAATTTTTAATACACACTTGTGTGAGATCTTCTTTGTTTTCTTTTTTTATGCAGGTCAACTTTGTAGTGTGCCAACTGTTTGCCTTGCTTGCGGCTGTTTGGTTTCGAACATACCTTCATTCAAGCAAAACTAGCCCATTTATAAGACATGTTGTTGCAACACTCTTGGGCCTTTATCTTGCACTTTTTTGTTTTGGATGGTAAGTTGCACTTAAATTCATTTTTCAGGAACTTGTAGATTTTTATTTGTTATGAAGAACCTTCTTGCCTAATTCTGTGGGTTGTTTAGCTGCTGCAAATATACAGAAATTAGTTTAAATATTCTGATGAGGTGCATAAATTTTGAAAGATCATCTGTTTGCAAACTGGTAACTACCATACTGGTTGCCTGTGGTTTTGGGAAGATGAAGCAGGTACAGTTTGTTTAACTTGTACTGCTTTTTTTCTGTAAACTTGCTGGTGAAGTGTTCTCTTGAGGCACAGCACAGATGTGGTGACTAAGATAATTCCCCGTAAATACTCATGGCATGAGATAACTCAGTGTCTTTGTCTGAATATTGAATATAATCTGACTTTTTTTAGGAAGAGTGGCTGGAACTGTAACATATATCTGATGCTACTCCTAGTAGTGTAAAGCACCTGGAGCGGAGCTGGCTTTGACTTCAGACTGTTTCATGGTTTCTTTTTTTTCTTTAATGATTTGGAGCGAAAATGTGGTTGTTTTTCAAACACATATTTTGTGTGACTGCTGTTCGCATATCTTGAACTTTTCATGGTGTAGCAAGACAGAAGTAAAGTTAGAAAAGGATATGCATTTAGTTCCGTGATTTTTATTTTTTTTCCTTCAAAAATAGCTTACTAAATGGCTCATATCTTCCCAAGATGGTTTAAATGCCAGTTTCATTTTATTGCATTGTAAACAAAGTGCTTACTTAGCTTCAAGTGTATAAAAGACTTATTTATGCTGACTGTTATAATTACTGAACTAGGGGGAATTAATCAAGCTGTTGTGCTGGTGGGAAGATGCACACAGTGTGTGCATGCCTCTGTCTCTGCACATGCAGAGTGTGTTGGCCTCTGCGTTTGGTTGCAGATACCTCTCAACATTAGTTGATATATATTGCTTTTAAATTTTAGCAAGAGAAATCAGGAACCTTTGTTCTTTAGATTTACATGCATGATTTACTTTTATGTAAAACTCTACATCTCCCTTCCATTTCATAAACATTTGGCCATGGTATTCTGCTTTGAGAGAATGATCTGATCTCAGAAACTTCCCGTCTTATCACCACAAATAAAGAGAATGTGGGACATAGGTGCTGCCATGTGTGGATTTTTTGAGAGCTGTGCAAGTCTAGAAGCACATTCTGTATCCATTGCTTTGGAAGCAGAAATCATTAATTGTAACTTGTACTTAGAAAGTGTTATTAGTACATTCCTATATGAAATTAGAGTATAGGAGATTTTGGGAAGAAATAACCTCTACTCTCAACAGACATAAATAAAGATTTGTGGAAACCTCTCACTGGCAATATGCCTTGGAAAAAAAAATAAGAGATACATTTTTTGCCACAGTAGAAATCCAGATTGTTTTAGTTTGCTTTGGATCATACTTAAATTTATTATATTCGGAATTAATTTCTATTTTGTGGTTATGGAGCTAAAAACTATTTTAAAATTATGAAAAGAGCATAACTTGAGATGTTAAAAGTACACATTCTTTAAGAAATTCGTACTTCTGCCAACGCTTTTTCTTTTTGCTTAAGTACATATTATGCAAGCAGGTTTTTTGAGGGTTTTGGGGTTTTTTGGTTGCCCTCCCCAGGGTATCAAGTATACATACAGTTACAAGCCCCTGATACACCTTCTTGTGTACTCTTGGATTGTGCTATAACATGTCTTATAAACATATATAACAAGAAGGAAACTGTTACTGTTTTCTTATATAGTGTTACTAGTGAATGTAGATTTGTAGAAGAGATCATGCAAACTTACATGTGGGAAGTAGTTTGGAATCTGCAGCTTTTTAAGAGTTATCTGCAGCTTATTAGTAGTTATGTTGTCATCTTCCATTTCAAGTGTGTTGGTTTTCAGTCACTTTTGTAATAATTGTGATGGTGGTAGAGGAAAGGAAGAGAAGCAATAATTTCCTTAGCATAATAGCAAGTAGGATAAAAGGCCCACGGTGTGTACCCTTTGTATGTAGTTAAAAACTACCATTCCATGTGGTATTATAATATATCCCTTTGAATGTTTGAATCAAAGATCAATCATATTGCTATTGTTAACAGCTCTGAGAAATGTTTTCAGTAACTGTAATCCTGATATGGTACTCCATGCCAATTCACTGTCTTTTAGGCTTTGATATCATAGTATCCCTTCTCTGTATAAGAAGTAAACCTCTTAAATTTTTGTCATTTCACTAATGCCTGTCTTTGCTACACAATATTGCTAATACTTGGCTGATAAGAAAAGAAAGTAAATACTTTTTGAATTGACAATTACTATATTAAAATGCACATTTGAATTTTAGGTAGTCCTATCTTAAGTGAGATTAACTAGTAGTGAAGCATGGGAGCATGTACAGATTGGATCTTCCATAAAAAGTCAAGATTTTCACGGTCAATTCATGTTCAAGTGACTTGTTTTCCCTCAATTCACCATGTGTACACTTCGTAGGATCTTAGTTGGATAGAACTGGGTTTCTTGTTGAAAGTCTTTGAAGTCATTTCCTTGTGAGTAGAGGAGGAGTGAAATTAGGAAATTGTTGGTGATAAGCTGAAAGAAAATGGCATCACTATAACAAAATAATGGCTGCTTTTTATGGAAAAAAAAAATTTCCCAAATTAGATGAGTGTGTCACTTGGGCGTGTGTGTGGTACTGAGGCATTTTAAGTACCAGACTGAAAAAAAATCAACTTACTGATGATCTGCTCTTTTCTCCATTCATTGGCACTGCTTTGATACCAGTGCTCTGCAGCTTACTGAAGTATAACTCCTTCAAAGTCCAAAACAAACCCCCAAAGCAATGGTGTTGGGATAATTGTGGTGGTAACCTGTGGAAATGAAACAAGAGCTTAGAGCACCTCTGTGAAATAAATCTGTGGCTTGTTGGTGTGTAGGGCTTTTTTGTTTGTGTTTTTTGTGACCATCATCACCACCATCCCTTTATTAGTTACTGACAGCCTGGGACAAAGAGAATGGCTGGACATGGTCACCATTTCTGTTGAGTGGGAAATCTTACCATATTAAGATTACTTAGAAATTGTTGGCCATATCTGAGATATCTGTTGTTGTAAATGGGTAGAAAGAAGAGAATGGAAATTAAACCACAAAACTTTCATGTTGTTTACAGTTATTTACTCAGGAAATAATGCCAAATGGAAGTATTATGAGACGTATTCTTTGTATTTTAAGAATTATCAACATTTACAGTATCTTTGATGGAGCTGGAGCGTTCTAGCTGCATGTCTAGTTTTTGTTCATTACTGCTGTCTGTGCTGTGCTAAAGGGAGAAGTTCTCAACAGAAGGAAGAGTAGCAGTAAACCTAAACAGAACAAAAGGGGGCTTTTCTTTGGGAGCAGTGATGGCTTTAAACTTTGAACCTCTAATTTCACAATAAATGCATGCAGTTTATTGTCATTAAAGAAAATGCTATGAGAGTTTGTTTTTTTTTTTCCCCTTAGGTATGCCTTACATTTTGTTATACAAAGTGGAATTTCCTACTATATCATGATCATAATAGGAGTGGAAAATATGCACAAGTAAGTTCCATTCTAAAATTTATTCTGTTTTGCTTTTACAAGAATGCTACCATTGAGGGGTTATTTTGTAATGGTGCATATATACCAGAATTCTAGTTGTATCATAACATTTCAGTATTTGAATTCTCTAACCATGGTTTTATTTTCAGGAGAGAAGATTGCTTATTTGAGATTTTTTGCCAGCTTTTTGAAATATCTAAAGCTTTTTAAAATTTATATCCCACTGAGACATCTTTTGTGTTCTATTTATTTGTATTTTTTCATCATTACTTAATCCTAAATATTTTGAGGTGTTTCATGAATGACAAATGTAATTTGGTAACAGCTGGTGCTCGTAGAAGGAAGATGTCTGAAGGAAACTGAATTTGTGTGAGAAGTTTCTCTAGGTACTAAATGTTTAGAATTCCTTTCTTTCTTTTTTTGATAACAGTATGAATGCTGTCTTAGGTTAAGAATACGTTTATAAAACACATACAGCATTCTTTTAAGTTTGAATGCTGAATCCACATAGAATAACACTTGTTTCTCTTTTTCAGTCATTCTTAAAAGCAGGAAAGACATTTGTTTTATTACTGTATGCATATGTTTTACTATTCCACTAGCCTAGAGATCAGAACCAAATTAGGTTCCCACTGTGTTAATTCCTGCATAAATGTTTAGCAAAATAGCAAATCCTTGCTTGAATATGTTCCTGAAGTGTGTGAGGCTGTTAGAAAAGATGCTGGTAGAAGAAACAAAGAGGAGAATTGCTTTACACAGCACAAAGCCAGGATGGTCTTAGTTCATGATCCTACCGGTTAGACTACTCTGCTGCTTTATACTGTGATAGTGAATGTAATTTTATTGTCTTTTGAAATATCCCATATTAGGCTCTTATCTTCAAGATTTTCTTCAAAGCTTCATGTATTCAAACTACTGTGGATGTGAGAGAACCTTGTTTGGTTGGATGACTGGTGTATAGACAAACAGATTCTTTGATTACAGGTTGTTGTAAAGCAACTTGTTCATGTCAATTTCTCTTTAGACATTCAACAATGTAAGCTATAACTTATGTTACTTAATATTTTAAAAGAAATTATTCACATGGTTAAATGCTGCAAAGGGAGGTACCAGTCAGGAATACTTTGGTGTTTATCATAACAAGTTATGTAGGTTTCTCATAAAAGGAAATCCAGCAGTGGTCTACATTCCTAATAGTGTGAGACAGGTAGGCAGATTTCCTGTGTTGGGGCAAGGGAACACTAATTCCTGACCCTCCGAATTCATACCAGCTGGTTTAACTGCATGGCCTGATCTGCTGAGATGTTTGCTGTGTTATACACAGCTGTTACTGCGCAGCTGGGAGGGGAAACCTAGATTTGATTACAGAGCTTATGTTACTTTGCCACTGTATGAATTAGTCTGTCACTGGATAAAACTAAAATACTTTTCTTTCAGTAAAAGCAAAAAATGTAACACAGTCATTTGTTACTTCAAATTGTGGATGTCTGGATGCTGTATGGGAAGCTCCAGGAGCCACTTCTAGTAGGTGGTGCAGGCAAGACTACAAGGTTTGCTCCCTCCGTTGCTGGAGTATCCCAGGAGCAATGATGCCTCTAAGGAATGCACCAGGTACTCTTACTTTTCTGTCAGGAAAGTACCACTTACGGCTGTTTGGCAGTCTGAATAGAAACTAATGTGAATTACTCCCCTCCCCACCTAAGTGTTTGTCTTCAGGCTATGAATGTGTCCCATGGAGCCCAGGGGAGATTGAAGGTTAAGTGCTGTACAGCAGAGTGCAGCTGGTACCAGCTGGCCTCAGGACTGGAGAAAGTCAGTGTTTTAGTGGGGATGTGTGTATCTGTACAACTAAAGTACTTGTATATACCTGCATAGCCCGAGGTTTGGGATTTACCTTTTGTATTGTAGAGGGACCCATTTGCTGGCTGTCCTAGTTGGAGGTTGCCTACATTGTTCCATGAGCATCTTAACCTTGGAGTCAAGCTTCAAATAGCTGTATGTGATGTAAATATGGATTCAAGTGGATTTTGTATTGGAAAAACAATTGTGTGTTGTACAAAATATTTTCGTCTGTTATCTAAATTCATTCACTGATCTAAGTTTCCTTCTTTTCCCTGCCCTTCTTGCTATTCTGCAGATTTCGTGAGTGTATGGATAGGAAAAACATTATTCCTCTTCTTCCTGCTTTCCCTTCCCTCTAATATAGCTCCTCAGTCTCTCCAGCCTCTCTCTCTAAAATTGCTTAAGCAAATAAGAGACAACTAAATTTTTTATGCTGCTATCAGTTCAGTTGCTGTGCACTGGGTATACAGGCTTCCTTATCCTCTGAAGCAAGGAGAGGTTTTAGTAAACATTTGTCTTCTCCGAAGCACTTTTACCTTTCATGGTAGCTGTTATGTGAGCCTGTCTGTGGTTGTGTTTAGTTTTGATGGACATAAAGTTCTTTGTACTGTTCCTGTGCCCATGTATGTGAGCTGTTTGAACATGGTAATGTAAAGAGATATTTGAATTTCAGTAAACAAACTTTGGTTGTTACCGATCTGGTCTCTGTGGAGGTGCTTCCTGGTCATACCTTTTCTTGGGATTTGGGAATGTTAGTCCTCAGTAAGTTCCCTTATGCTCCTAACCAGAGCCAGGACTAATGCCTTGTTCCCCTTTGCCTTCACTCCTTGCTGTGGGGTTGACAAGCGATGGGAGATGTGGCAAAGGAAGTGTGGAGGAGATTGGATGCATTTATCTTAGAAATCTCAGATTAGAGACAAGGAGTCTTGATCATATGAGAAAACAAATTACCTTGGTGTGTTAATTGTGGCACTTGATTTGTCAGTCAGGTGTTTAATAATGCTGAATGTTGTGATTCTTCTGATGCTTGCCTAGAAATCAGACTTGTATTCTGAAGACTGTGAATGCAAACACTGACTAGCACCAGGCTGTGATCCTCTGTATGCTGGAGATTTGACCATTACAAAAATAACCATGTAAATGGATGTCCATCATCAATTACTTGAAAAGTGATCGCTTGTTGAAGTTAACAGCTGTGAAGGAATTTCCTAGTAATCTGTGTGAATTTCTTCTAAAACTCTTTGCTTTAAGTAGCTATTACAAGTTCATCTACTTTGATAACTTCCTGTAACATTCCTGGCTGAGCCTGAATAGAGCTCAGTGCATGACTTAAAACAATAAGAATATAAGTTGAAAAATAACTTGAGGTATCATCCTTCCTAAAATTGAGATGTTTGAATGCAAAGGCCTTTAATGAGCATGTATTTTGTAATTACAGGGATAGAGTGAAAAGAGTACATTAGAATTTTCTTACCAGTAGGTAGTGCCTATCACTTTTCGCTATACTTTTTAATAAAGATTAAATACATTTATTTAGTCTTTGGGGGGTGTGTGTCCCTATAGATGTATAGGGAGAAAGAAGGATAGGAATCATGTAGTGTCTACAGATTTGTAAAGGTTGATGCTTAAGCAGAGAGGCTGAAAAAGATAATAACCAACAATGCATGGGCAGTTTTGAAGCGTTGTAGCCTTCTTGGTTTGGTACAAAAGATACATAAGCTGCCTTAATGCAACTAGAAAAAGTTGATTATATACTTGGTATTTCCAGAGAGAAGAGTCTAAATCAGTCTGTTTCTTAAATCCCCACCTACCTTTTTAAATTTTATTTTTCACTTGATTGCTGACATTACTCAAAAGAACAGAGTTCTCAGAAGAACTGGGATTTTAAATAATACCATTGACATATAAAACCTCTTTTATCACACTTGAAAACTCAGGTGAAAAAAAAATTCTGTTTCGGTTGTATGAAGTACCTATACTTTGAGTATTGGTGTTTACCTGAAGGAAGGTTCTCTTACTTCCTGCACTGTGTAGTTGATTTCTGTAAGCATATAGAGGACAACCCCTTCTTGGAAGGAAGCTGTAGTGTAAAATGGCCTGGGTGTGTTAGAAATCTGTTGGGATGGAGTAGCTTTTTGGCTTGCAGAGATCTATTTTAATTTTTTTTTGAGCTCAAAGTGAAGCTGGGCACAATCAATCAATCAAAATTGATAAAGTCATGTTTTCTGGGCCCTGTGTTTGTTTGGTAATCTCTGAAAGCTGTAGCATCTATACAGATAGTTCTTCAAGGCACATTACTCTGCCTGTCATGCTGCCAAGCAACTTGACTGTTAGCAAATGAGCTCTGAGTCATGGTATCATTGCTGCATGGTTTATTACCTCAACAAACTATTGATGTCAAGTAAATCAGGCTCCCCACAAAATGAAGTGGCAGAATAAATTGTACCTAGAAGAGTTCAGTGAAAGCTATGTTCTTCTTCAGCTCCTGGCAAAGGCAGCCGCTAATAAGAGTTGATTAAAAATTCTGGTTGCATGGCATGGACTGAATTCAGCCAGTGGTGTTGGGGATAGAGAGATTATATGCAAGGGTACCATGCATAGTAAATTTTCTTCTCTAAGAGCGTACTTACACATTTTTTTTTATTCTGTGCTGAAATATGTTGCATTTGAGACAAATTTCACTTGACTAATTACAATAAGCTCAGCAGACAATGATTTCATTGTCCTTAATGAAACTGCTGGCTGTAAGTTATGCAAGTCAATTTTGCCTGCAGAACTGCAAGTGATGGTGTGCAAAGTGTCTGGGTTGGAGCTAAAAGATCATGACCCTTGATACCAATGCACAGCAAACCACAAAAATGTGATTTTTTTTTTTTTTTTCTGTAAGGGAAGGTGGATGTAAATAAAAAGCATTTATATATAAAAAGTACCTGCATCTTCATTTTGAAATCTGATGTCTCAATTAAAAATGTTAAATTTTATATAGCTTTTAAAGCTGATCAGTTTTGCAGATCATTCTTCACTGGAAGTTAAAGACAAGATCGCAGAGTCATAGAACAGCTGAGGAGGGAAGTGTTTCTGACTCCAACCCACCTCTTCAAAGCAGGGTCAGCTAGAGCAGGTTGCTCTGTGAAACCCAAGTCTTCCTTAGCACTGTCATGATCCTGAATAGTTCCAGTTGTCATAAGCATGCTAGCCATTTCCTTTTGGTGTCTTGCTTCAATGTCTATTATAGCTTAAAATTTATTTGAGGTGACTTCATGCAGCTTAGCTTTCTCATCTGATCTGAACTTGCACAAAAGCTTTTTATGCCTTAGTTTTCCCTCACCCAATAATTGGACAGATTTGGCATTATTAACTTAAATTTATCAAGCTCATTTCAATTTGAAGTGAAATAAACCAGGTGTACTTGAGACAGTTAATTTGGTAGGAGGAGACCATGTTAGGCAACATAGTAGCATGTCTTTCTATCCTTTTTTTATAAGAGGTAACCATAATAAAAAGAGGGGTGAGGACACACTAAACAAAGACTATGCCAAGAAAAAGTACAGAACTCTTGTGTCTTTAAGTCAGTAGAAACAGGTGGAAGCCAGGCTGAGTAATCAAAAAATGTCAGAGGGATTATTTGGTACTGCAAGTTCAGTTTTGTTTTGAATTAACTTTTATGTTTGAAGACAAATGTTCTTCCAGTATTCACACAAGAAATCCCTTCTTTTCTTCTTGACAAAGATGGTGAATGATCCTGAAAAGAAGCTGTCTGAGGAGTGGCTGAGTTCCCTTGGTTTGTTCAGCCTGGAGAAGAGGAGACTGAGGGGAAGCCTCACTGCAGTTCCAACTTCCTTGTGAGGGGAAGAGAAGGGGCAGGCTCTGATCTTTTCTCTGTGATGTCTAGTGAGGGGGGACCCGAGGGAATGGCCTGAAGCTGTGTCAGGGGAGATTTAGGTTGAATATTAGGAAAAGTTTCTTCATCCAGAGGGTGTTGGGCACTGGAGCAGCTCCCCAGGGAAGTGGTCACAGCACCAAGCCTGACAGAGCTCAAGAAGTATTTGGACAATGCTCTTGGGCACAGGGTGTGGCTCTTGGGAGGGGTCCACCTAGGCAGAGCCAGGAGCTGGACATGATGGCCCTTGCAGATCCCTTTGAACTCAGCATATTCTGTGGTTCTGTGAGAAGGTATGCAGCTGATTTACTTGTACTCTCTTCACTATGGATGTATTGCTTTCAGGAGGGCTACCTGCAAGAAATCCCATGTCCTTATATATCGGTTAGCACTGCTTTTAGCTGAGAAGCTTACTGTTTTATAGCAGTAAATTTCAAACTTTCTGTTTAAAAATTGCATTGGATTATGTTGAAAGAGAAGTGGGTAAATAAAGATAGAAATCACAGAGCCATTTACAGTACCTGTGTTAAATCTGAAGTTTTGGTGTTCACTGAGATTTTAGCTATATGGTACTTTAAGAGGTTTGCTATGTGTTTACATCTGGTAAGAAGATGCAAATACCTTAGACAGTGTAGCATGGTCTCAATCTTCAGAACTGGATAATACTGAAATAAAAATACAGCCAAGTGCTAAACAGTTCTTGAAGTCATTAGTCATCACAGGCACAACAGGAACTGTGAAGTCAGTAGGCTTGCAAAAGGAAGCTCTGGGTAATTTGGTGTATGATTACTTAGAGAGTGAATAATCTGTTTTATTAATAGATCATACCACATGGAAATGCACAATGCATACAAGTAATGCACCATTTTAAACAAGAGTCACATGGGTCGCTTTCTTTTTCTTGGTATTCTGCTCTTTCTAGGAGTGTCTGTTTTAAACCCTATATCCTGGAAACTCTTTAATAAGTGTCAGGCTTTTTAGCTCACTGGGGTTTGCTCTTTTGCTTCTCTCCACCATTTGTGATACCATGTTAAATATATGCTGTGTTATCATCCATGTGCCTAATGGATCAGTGTCTTCTGGCTTTGATACTGAGTGCTACGTTTTAATGATAGGTATTGTTTCTGCAGAGAGCTTTATGTCTTCAAATAATAATAATCTATTGAATGCTTTAAGGACATCTTGTGAGGTGTAAATGAGGTGGTATGCATACAGTGAGATTAAATAGTAAGATTTAACCATTTCCCTACGTAAAGTGTATAGATGCCAGCTAAAACTTGGTAAATGCATTATAACAAAAGAAAAGCCTATAGAGCCATCTTTTTTTTTTTTTTTCCCTACAAGATGGAAGGAGGTTTCTGATCAGCAGTATCCACTTGTCTCCAAGTTGCAATGAAACAAGAGACCAGGCTTCTCTGGATGTCTTTCTCTGCATGACCGTGGTGCTCTGAAAAACTGACCGGTGCATGCTATAGGCACTTTCTTCTGCAGAGAGAGGACATTCATATAAAACCTATAGTCTTTTGAGGGTGTTGTTTTTCAGTTGTCTTGACTGCAGTAGGTTCACTGAAAGGTTTGCTTTGGAAATTTATGTAAGCAGTGTGATTGTAATTGCTTAAGAGTTGTCCCCACAGTAAGTTCCTACCATTTAATGTGATAATAAAATTCAGATTCGGTCTATGTGACGATAATGTGGTATATTCTATTACTGTACCTGAGGGACCTTTCCAGAGTGTGTGAGTGCCTTACTACCAATCTCCTATCAGACCTGCAGGCAGAAGCCAATGGCTTCATCAATCCTAGCTGCTGGAGAGCAGAATAACAGCTTTTGCTGTGTTTTATATAAATGTCTGAACTATCAACATCCATGTCCAGATCCATCTCCAAACTGAAAAACCTAAGGCTTTCAAATGTAAAAACAAAACTTGGTTGATGGGTGGCTTCTGAAAAGTAGGTTACAATAAAGCTTTATTCTGATGTTGGTTTGATGTAAAGTATGTGGCTTCGGAGGCTGGGTAGTTTCTCTGGTGGTTTTTCCATACTTGCTGTTTGAGCAATTAGTATATGTGACACAATCTGTAAAAATAGTAGAAGAGTCTAAATAAAGGAGCCTAAGACATCTAGAAGGAGAATGTTTAGTTTGTTGTGCCAGCTGTTTTGCTACTCATGTAACTCCTCAGAGCGTTTTTCAAGGATCCTGCAAAAGTATTCCCTCTGCAGTGCAGAAGTGCAGTTACCTCAGGAATATGAAATAATTTCTGCTCTTAAACATCATTCTCTTATGAATGAGAATTGAAATGCAAGGTACAACATAAACTCAAACACACAAATATGAGATGCAGTCCCTGTCCAGTTCTTAGGGTAGAAGAAATCCTTTTGCTGGAAGTAGTAAACACCATACATTTTAGCAGTTAATAATAATGAAATGAGGAAAGTGACGCTTTCTGAAATTGGTAAAATGGACAATGGTGGAAGCAATGCCAGTGTTAGCTAATATGTCAGTTCCTTATAAGCATCACCACCTTGTGCTTATGAGCAGAATTAATGAAGAAATAAAATCATTCTTAATCTTTTAAATTTTCTGTTATAGGTGTTAACTGTAGTGTAAGAACATCTATTATTCAATATAATTCATGTAGACTTATTCTTCAGGTCAGCACTGAGAGGCATTTGTTTAAAATATACTATCAGGATGGTAATGACCTGCTGTGTGTTTGTGTTCATTGTGAAATGAAGCCATTATCTATCCATAGTGTATTTTTCCAGTGTTTCATAATCATGTATTGGATTTTCTTTCCTTACTCTCTTACAGTGAAAATATGTGATCAATCAGAAAATAGCTTCTGTTTCTTAATTGTTCTTTTTCTCCATTATCTGCAAACACACTCTGTCAGGAACACTGTGACACGGTCCAGTTTATTCTGGATACACTGCCTCAGTTTTCATGTCAGAGGACATGAACAGTGATAACATATGTTTGAAATGGCATTTGATCAAGTCATTGAGCAGATACCTGAGCAACCTATATTACGTCATTTCGCTTTCCTCTCCTTGGCTGTGAAAATTCTTGCTCTGTTCCTATCTGCTTCTATATGTTAAGAATTGTAGTAGGTAGTGATTAGCAGGTAGCTCATGCAAATTTTGGTTCATTATGCAGTGGAGAGAAGATGGATTGAGAAAGAAGAGACCAAACAAACAACCCAAACAGAATAACTGGTACTTGAATTATGGACTTTGTGTATTTATGGTTATCATGACCTGTTCTCTTATACTTGGGTAATCAGACATTGCCATTGGGTAATTTCAGCAGACAATCCTTGCACTACCAGTGTGCTCAATTAAGGATTTTCTGTTAAAGGGAATCTTTTGCAAATGGAAATATTGATTCATTTTGCCAGTGAAGTTCAGAATACCCTGTCTCTGAGAGCCTGAGGGATTCCAGAATAGGACTCCTGCCAGATGGATGCTGGTTGGTGGATGCTTTAGATGCCAAGGGATCTGAGGAGGCAGAGGGAGAAAATGGATGGTAGCCTCGGTTCAGCCAGACAGTTCTCGTTAAAGGCTCAGCAGTGAGCCTTCCCTGCAGCAACTGATTGCTTAGTCTGCTCTGTCAGCATCTTATTTTCTAATGGCAGAGCTCTGAGCTTGGGATTCTTGGATTGACTCATATAGGAACAAGCCCTGGTTTTCTGATGTGCACCTGAAATAATATCTTGTATTAATTGCAACAACCTGAAAAGTCTTGCAGAATTTGAGATGGGTTGAGGTTGGAAGGAACCTCCCAGAGATCACCCTCCTGTTCAAGCAGGGCAAACTAGACCCTGTTGTCCAAAACTGTGTCCAGATGGCTTTGAATATCTCTGAGGAGGGAGAGTCCACAATGCCCCAGAGGAACTTGTGCCAGTGTTTGCTGCTGTTTAGAGAGCACCTTCTGTGTTTGAGTTTGTGCCTGTTGCTTCTGGGCACACTCCTGTCACTGAAAGAAGCCTGGCTCCATCTTCTCTGTAGCCTCCCTTCAGGTATTTACACACATTGGTGAGATCTCCATGAGTCTTCTCTCCTCCAGGCTGAACGGTCCCAGCTCTCTCGCCCTTTCCATATAAGAAGAATGCTCCAGTCCCTTATCTTAGTGGCCCTTTATTGGATCCTCTCCAGGATGTCCATGTCTCCCCTTGTACTGGAAAACACAGCACTGGACCCAACATTCCACATGTGGCCTCACCAGTGCCCAAGAGTGAAGATGGGTCACCGCCCTCGACCTGCTGGCAACACTTTGCCTAATGCGGCCTGGAATGCCATTAGTCTTTGTGGCAAGAGCGTGCAGCTAGCTTCTGTATGAAGCAGGCTGTTTTCTAAGTACAAGGAACATTTCTTCTGGAAAGCAAACACCAGGATGTTTTAAAAAAAAAATATTGATTAAGCTACTTAGGTCTACCAGCTTCAAAACAATCCCAGTTTGCTTTTCAACAAGTGTTTCTAGCCATGTTATTTATTTGCCTGATTTCTGTATCTGAAGCTATACTGGTTTATTTTAGTATGTTTAATTTTGATTTTATCTTTTTAATTCTGAAGCAATACCTGAAGACATTTGCAGGTTTCCAAAGATCTGGTCTTCATTTTACTATTAATGTGGTTAAAGAGTTGTGGCCAGTGGCTCGATGTCCTAGTGGAGACCTGTGATGGGTGGTGTCCCTCAGAGGTCTGTACTGGGACCAGTGCCGAGGGATTGAGTGCACTCTCAGCAAGTTTGGCTATGACATTAAACTGTGGTGTGGCCAGCATGCTGGAGGGAAGGGATGTCATCCAGAGGGACCTGGACAGCCTTGAAAGGTGGGCCTGTGCAAACCTCATGAGGTTCAACAAGGACAAATGGAAGACCTGCACCTGGGTCGGTGCAATCCCAAGCAAGTACAGGCTGGGTGGAGAGTGGATTGAGAGTAGTCTTGAGAGAGGATCGAGACTAGCCTTGGGGGTGTTGCATGATGAGATGCTCAGCATGAGCTGGCAGTGTACACTTTCAGCCCAGAAAGCCAATTTTGTCCTGTGCTGCATCACAAGAAGGGTGGCCAGCAGGTAAAGGAGCCAATTCTGCTCCTATGAGACCCTACCTGGGATGCTGCATTCAGATCTGGGGTCCCCAATGTAAGGACATCAAACTGTCAGAGCGAGTCCAGGGGAGGAGGACCATCGAGGTGATCAGAAGGCTGGAGAACTTCTATGAGAGTGATGGAGCTGTTCAGACTGGTGAAGAGGACACTTCAGAGAGACCTTACAGTGCCTTCCAGTACCTGAAGGGGGCCAGCAAGAGAGCAGGAGAGGGAGTTTACAAGGAGGTGTAATAAGACAAGAAAGAATAGATTTAAGCTGAAAGAGGGGAGGTTTGGATGTTTAGATTAGATGTAAGAAAGAAATACTTCCCTGTAAGGGTGGTGAGGTGCTGGAACAGTTTGCCCAGAGAAGTTGTGGGTGCCCCATGCCTAGAAATGTTCAAGGCCAGGCTGGATGGAGCCCTGAGCAACCTGTTCTAGTGAAAGGTGTCTCTGCCCATGGTGGGGGTGGGGGGTGGGGGGAATTAGATGATCCTTATGGTTCCTTCTAATCCAGGCTATTCTGTGATTCTGTGAATTGTTCTTCCACAATTCAGTCCCTTTCTGGTTTCTTTTGCTTTTTGAAAATGGAAGAGCGTGATGGGCTGTATGTGGTTGGTTTCATTTAATTTTTCTTTTTTATTTTCAATTCCTTAATGAATAGAAGCTAATGCTATGCTTGTGCATTTGAAATTGGCTGACTAGTTCAATCAGCTTGGGCATAAATTTGACTTTAAGATAATTTTCTTTGCATATCATGAAAATTGGAAGCTGAGTGAAGAGAGTACTGATCATTCTAAATCTGTGATGCTTTCAAAGCCTTCACCCATCTCTTGTGGACTTGATGTACCCTGTAGGCCAGACTTTGCCATTCTTTTGTTCACTCAGGATTCCCTTTCAGTATTATCTGGACCTTCCTTGTCCATTCTGAGAGCCTGGTAATGGTTGCATTCTTGTGAACTTGTGCAACTCCTTGCTGTTTTCCTTCTGCCTGCCTCTGTGTAGAACAGTGTGGTGCCTTGACCTTTTGTGTGTGAACTACCATACCTTTCCATGCTTTTCAGTTTGAAGGGTGTGTTCATTTCTTAGAAATTTGAACTGGTGATATTTATCTGGCTGTTTTGTACTTCATGCTTTTGTGTTTTTCTGTATCTGCTCAAGTCTGGGCAGAGGAAGGCCCTTTCAACTTCAGATAGGAAAGAATTTTTTTCTGTGTCTCTTCCAGGTTTTAGTGTTGGATAGTATTAATTAGAGAGCCTGCTACTTCCAAATTATTTTAATGCTCCTGTTTTTCTCAAAGGGATTAACTACCTTCTCAAATACAGGATGCTATCACAGCATCTGTCAGAATCTCATTTCCTTCAGGGATCTTTTAAAAGATCATTTCGAGATAATCTTCCTTGCTAGGGTGTCTTGGTTGTGAAAAAACCCAGACAAACAAACAAAACCAAACAACAACAACAACCAAAAAAACCTCCAAAACCAACCAAACAAAAAAAAAACCCCACGCAACCAAAAAGCCTCACCCCAGAACTACACCCCAAAACAAACAACAACAAAATGCAAATCCTTGGGCATTTGTTGTTGTTTTATAGTCTGACGTAGTTCAGTATTCCAGATTCTAAGAGGGAAGGACAGCATGAAAAACAAGTTGGAAACAGGACCTCTGACTTAGCATACTTAGGGACTTTGGTAGGTGTTACTGTTTTCTACCAATATAGTTTGTGAGGTTTTTTTGATTTAATTTTTGCGTCATGCTTTCTGACTAAATCTTGGGGGAAGGGTAAATTTAATTTCTCAAAGGGAGCTAGTAGCTTTACCCTATAAACATCATAGGCTATTTTTGAGATTATTTGGCTGCAGTAATGAAAGATGCTGTATTATTCATGAAATTTCAATCTTCTTGCTGTTTGAACTAGATAAATACAATGATATGTAATTTCCAGAGACTGCGTAAATAGAGCTCCAAATCCACAGGAAACATTTGTAAGTAGTAAGAAAGCATTTCTATTCCACTTTGGAACACAAAGCTGTCCAAAATACAGGGTGCAGAAAGTCTAGTGACCAACTACTAATGTGGAGGTCACTACTTAAATGAAACAAGCACACAGCTTCCTTTTAAGCATGCTCAGACTTTTAGAAAGAGATAGATTCTTAAGTATCTGTTGGTATGAAAATGTTAATTGAAAACTGAAGGCTTTTTTTCTGAACTGGAGAATATCAAAAGTATTTTCAAGTTAATGTGTGTGGGGGTTGTTTGTGCTTTTGGTTTTGTTTTCTTTTTTCCTTAAAAACAAAGAAAGTTTCTGTATTTAAGTGTGCTACTTTGGTTTTGATTTTTATACCTTTTGGTAGATAAGGTAGACTATGAAGAAACCAGCAGAAGTAAGGAGTAGACTAGAAACTGTATTTCATTTCTTCCTACACTGTCTTCTCTGAGTTGCTGAAAAAGAGAAAACAATAAGACTTTTGTCAACAGATTAACACTTCTGGAAGTGCCTTTCTGAAGGAAGAAGCCTTCATCTATTTTCATGCTTGTCTGCCTCCCTCTTTCTTACTTGTGCTCATCAGGGCACATCTTGTGAGAATCAATGTGTGGGTGCAGTTCTGCTGCAGAGTCCCAAGATTTCTGCTTGAGGAGGAGGGGCAAAGCTTTTGATGGAATGTAACTCAGGTTCTTAATCCACAACTTCTCTACACCTGTCCCTGAGGTATATATATGTACATTTGGTGGTTTTTTTGAAAGTTTTAGAAATAACTTGCCTTGCAGTGGATTGCTGTTAATGTAGCTTTGGCTACAAGCTTTGTATCCTCATTTGGGATGGTGCTGAATCAAATTACAGTTCTCTTACTAGATTTACATCTTGCTCAGTATTTTTCCTCTTTTATGAAAGTTAAGAAATCCATTATTCTAAGCATAGACTTTGGATTTCTGCATTTCTTCAGAGATTCTGTCTGCTTTCTTGCAGTCCCTGCTTTCCCAAAGGAATTAATAAGAAATGCTACATCTGGCTTTTCAAGGAGACAAGCATGTAGAGTAAAGGCGATACATATAGAAGGAAAAAAGTGTGGGTGAGAACTTAAGCTCAGTTCAATTTTTTTACATTGCTTTCTTTTTTTTTTTTACATTTAATTATGTGCTCTGTGACTGATTGCAAAGAAGTTTGATACACAAAATATTTGAACTATCTGTAAATTAGAAGATAGAAAAAATGTTGTAGGTTACCTCTCTCTTACCAAACAATGATTTCTGAATTTAACAGTGCTAAAGGCTCATCCTCACTTGAAAATATTTGTTTGCATTGATCAGGAGATAAAGGGGGTGTAGAGTGCCCGCCCTCACAGCATAGCTGAACTCCTAATCAAACAAAGTTTAACATATGGAATCTGTTCAAAACCAAGTACACAACTATAATGTGAAATCTTTTCAGCAAATGTAACCTTGGTTTGACAAGATTGGAAGCATTTAAAAGAAATTTGAGTAGTACTAGAATGGTATGACACAAAAACAGCTCCCGTGGGTGTGTCTCATTCCTGTACTTGAGTTTGTCTTGCCAGATCATCAGTATCTTGACTGGCTCTCACAGCTGTTTTTCCTGCCTATTGCATCTGAGCTCTTAACAGACTTTAAATTATAAATACTTTAAATACAAATGTCTCTTCATCTACGTACAGCAGAATTTTTTTGGCAGATTCCTTTTCTCTCATTTTGAAAAATATTTTTTTGGTAAACAAAATCCAATATAGAATTCTGGAAATGGAGGCTGAAAGGGGTTTGGGAGTTTATCTGGACCTCTGATCAAATTCAGTTTGAAATCTTTAAAAATAATAAAAAAATTCTGCAAAGTTTTTAGCCTTGTTAGGCAATCTGTACAGGTGCTTAACTATGCTTGCAGTTTGGTTGCCCTAGAAATTAGCCCAAGTTTAGCCTAAACCATCTGTAATTTGAGCCCCTTTCATCTGTGTAGGAAAGTGTATTCCCTTGCTGTTTGCAGGAATCTTCTATTTATATTGTCTTCTTTCAGTCCAGTAAAGCCTGAACAAGTCTATTTAAATCTCTTCTTAGGCTGTGTTTTCAAGGCCTCTTTCCTTTTTTTTTGTGTAGCGGCCTTTGGAATTCTTCCAGTTGTTCTATGTCATTTGGAGATGTGCTTTTCAAAACAGGTTGAGATATTTGTAATGCTAAGCAGAGTAAAAGGCTTATTCTGTCTGTTTAGCAATGCTGTTACTTTCCGCAGATCCTTTTCTGCTCTAATGCTGCCTAATAGTTGGTTTCCATTACAGATTTTTATGGTTGATTATTTACAGCCAAAATTGTGCTTTGCACGTAACTTAATTCAGCTCCATTTGAGGCTTTTAAACCTTTCTTAATGTTTTTTTTCCAATTACAAGTTTATATAATGTAATGTCTACTTGAAGATTTAATTAGTGTCCTTACTGTTACCAAAATATTTAGATGTTTCCTATTGTTTTCATATGATTCAGTAAGTGGAATGATATCTGATACATCCTTATGATTTGATGGTATTTCATCAATACTTTTTCTTGTACAATTTAGATTTTGGTTATTACTCTCCAGCAGCTCAAATGCTGGGATTAAGACAGACAAAGTGGCTGGGCACATACCTGTATGTTGTGGTTTAACCACAGCCAGCAACTAAGTACCATGCAGTACTACTAAAAAGGGAGACAAAAAGAGAAATAAAATTGGAGAGAAATAAGTGATGCATGGTATGATTGCACATCACCTGACTGATGCCCAGCCTGTCCCTGAGCAGCAATCAGTCCCTGGAGCCAGTTCCCCCCAGTTTCTATCCTGAGCATGATGCTCTATGCTACAGAATATCCCTCTGACCAGTTTGTCGCCTGCCTTGGCCGTGTTCTCTCCCAGCCTCTTGTGCACCTCCTCACTGGCAGAGCACGAGATGCTGGAAAGTCCTTGACTTGGGGTAAGTGCTGTTCAGCAACAACTAAAACTTCAGTGTGTTATCAACATTATTAAATCCAAAACAGCACTGTGCCAACTACTAGGAAGAAAATTAACTTTGTCCCAGCTGTTTGTCACACTGGTGTGCTAAGGATAGGTTTGATCATGGATGCAGTCATGCTCACGTGGCAGGCCACGTCTGTTGTTTGCAATCAGGTAATCGAGTTGTACTTGTTCTGGAGAAGCTTTTGATTCAGTTGTGTTGCACTGTTTGCCTTCTAGGTGTTTATAAATACTGTGTTGCTTATAGGACAATGGGCAGGAGACTGAGAAAAGGTCTAGAATGGAAACCTGGATTTCATGTTCTTGTTGCTGCGTAGAAGAGCAGGAGTTATGATTGTCCTGTTCAACAGGACTACTCATTAAAAAAAATTAGTATTTTTGTTCTTGGCAATCTCTTGCCCTAAGCATATACCTACTTTTAAGGATACACCTAGTTCTGGTTATGAATGAAGATGCATGTCAACAGCATAGAAAAGTCAGCTTATTAATTTTTTCCCTCAGATTGAATGTAAATCCACATTGCTTTTAAAATTCCACTTTCAAAAGGGTCAGGTGTTTGCTTCTATTTCAGTTCATAGTGGAAATGTAGCTTTTAATTTTCTAAGATGTTGCTGGGGCCAAGACTAGAAGAATGCTGAGAAGAGCTTCAGTATCCTTAGTAAAGGGAAAGTGTTCTGGAAGGTTTGTAAATGCTAGGTGTCAGAATCTAAACTGGTTTCCAGCTAAAAGGAACAAAGATAAAGTCTTCTGGAGATTAAACTTTTAAAAGGAGATTTTTTTAGTTCATCTTGGCTTCTGGTGTACCACAGACATAGTATTTGCCATGGTTAAACCATTAAGTAGTTTTATTAAATGTATTTCAAAATCAAGATTGGATGTGTTTGTGGAAGATTCCAAGAGTCAAGAAAATGTTTTTCATTAAACTGGATTCTGGTAATCACTTTTATTGATACTAATCTGAATGTTTTGGAGCTGTATTCCTGGTATTATTTCTTGTTATGCCTGCCTGGTTTTTGCCTCTTAAAAAAGTGTCTTAATGGAACTCTCATTCTTTCTCTATGAAAGTAACATTTGTCCTCTAACCAGGTATCTTCTGGTCAAAGCTGCTGTGCCATGTGGTTCTCACAAGTGCTTCTGATGAATCTGTTCCTGACAAGGGTACTGTGTTAAGCAAGCCATGGGTTTGATCCTTTATGTAAAACAAAAATTGCCTAAGAAGTATTAAAATCAATAATGGTGAACAAAAGGCATCATGACTAGCTTCTTCCTTTGAAGACAAGGATAGGTGGAGGTAGAAATTGCAAAAAGAAAGACAAGCAACATGAGAGCTTGCTTAGGGGTTAAGGGACTGGGAAAGTGCTGGAGTGTTGCAAAAGGAGAGTTGCAGAGGGAGCTGCTGATGCCCAGGGCTCCTGGAGGGGCTGCAGGGCTGTGTGAGGAGCTGGGAACAGGCAGCCAGGTCTCAGAGGGGACAGCGAGAGCTTCTGAGGGACTGGGGTAGTTGAGCAGAGTCTGCCACTGTTCACAAAGTACTAGACTTGGCTGGAAGTGTGGCCCTGTCTGCCAAGGACACAATGAACAAAGGGCCCTGCCTGCCCTACTTGCTCTCAGATTTTTCTGTTAGGAATTTAAGCTTCTAGTTCTTGTTCTAGTAAAGTGTGTGTGTGTTGTTTTGTTTTTTTGTTTTCTGGTGTTGTCGTGATCCCCCTTTTTGTGTCTGCCCCCCCCCCCCCCCCCCCAAAAAAAAATAATCTAAAAACCTTTAAAACAATTCTCAAAAACTGCTTAAAGAGGAGAGGGGTGTGAGAGTCCAGACACATTTTGAAACTGTGGCTAACTCTGGGTGCTTTGTATAAGTCCTGTCCTTTGACTAAGCAGTTTGGGTCATTCACATGTGGAGACTTTTTTACTGAAGTTTTCCCACAGCAAACGTAGTGACTGTTGGAGCATATGGTTATTAAAGTAAATTATTTTTTGACACCTTGCTTCTCAGATGCTCCCCTGTAATTTTCCAGTTATTTCTTTCAAATTATCTTTACAAATGTTTGGCATCTTTAATAAAAATGCTTATTTTTTCTACAGTCTCTGCCACCTCTACTAAAAGTTGAGATGACACATTTGCTCTTACAGTTACAGGCCCCTGCAACTTAAAAATGTGTATTTGGGAGTAAATAGTTTTGTAGCTAGAATGGTAAGAGAAATCTGACTTAACTGCGATGCTTACAGTGCAACAGAATCCGCTATTTGAATTAATGTTTTAGGAATTAACAAGTTTGTGTAGGAGGTACATATTCCTACTATTAAGTTAAAATATTGGGATTTTAAAGTGTGAGGCTTTTAGTACATTTCCATTAATGCAGCAATATTTTATAACTTGCTATATGGAGATAAATAGGTAATGTACAGATGAAACTATGTGCAAAAGTATAATCATTGCATTTATCCCATGTAGCAGTATTTCAATTGTGCTCCAGCATTCATTGCTGCAGTGTAATTCTTTCAGTAATTTCTTTCTGCTTCCACCTGCATCCATGGTGTTCTTCTGTGCAACTCTTCCCTCTCACAAGTCCCAGGAAGGATTTGGATTATTTGAGGAAAATTAACTTGTTTTGGGATAGAGAGCTGTTAAACACTACAGTTTTATATTTAGAATGCGGATGTATTATTATTTTATTGCAAGCTTTAGTAAAAGAAATTGCTTATTTTCTGTATCTTATTTTATCTTAAAAAATGAACAATTAACAAACTGTTAAGAGTTAAAGAAACTGAATACATTCATAGAATGGGTGACATCAAGGTCTCTGACAGCCTCCTGCTCAAAGCAGGGTCAGCAGTGGGGGCTGATGAGGTTACTCAGGACTTTATCCTGTTGTGTCTGGATAACCATTGCCATCCTATGCTTTCTCCTTCAAGCTGATCGTCAGCTAGGACTAGATCTATCGAATGTCAAACTGGACCTTGAGAGCAAAAACCTCCCTCGTGCTTCATCAACCACATTGAATTAAAATTACCTGCATTAGCACTTTATGAAGCATCTCTGAGGCTAACAAGACAAAGTGCAAAGCTGTGGGCTGCTTAACAGCAGTTTGGATTGTCTGAGGTTTCCCTCTCTGCCTTTTAAACCTGGTCTCATGGTTTTGCAGTGCTTCAGTGTGATTTGGACCATGGTGAATAACTATTCCTTTGGATTAAAAGCTTTGTCCCTTTATTCTTGCAGTTGTAGATTTTATAGGAGACATATGTTTCCACTTTTTTATATGTCATTGCATTCACAGGCTTTATTGCTTCACTGTTGAAATAATTTGAGAAACTAATTCAGTCATTGTAGAAGTGCAGCGTGTCTGTATTGTGAAAATAATCAGTTTAGGCTAGAAGTTTGCTAATATGTTCATGATCTCCTAACATGTCTTCTCTGGCAAAGGCACAATAACTTAGAGGTACACTGCTGATTTTTGGGCAACGTCACTGATCTTAATTTACTAGCAGCTGAAGGCTAACCTACGTACTGCTTTCAATTATAATAGAAATATCTGATCCATATAGTAGAACCTTCACATAGACTGAAAATACTTCTATAAACCATCAACTGAAAAGTTTAAGACTACTGTCTTTAGTTAGTAAGTGTATAATTCACTATGAATTGGGGCAGGACTGCAGCTCCCTCTTGTAGGTGTCCTTTACACTTGATGCTGCTTCAAGTCGAATGTTTTTTCTCATGATGGCTGCTGTTGTTTCTTTTTTCCGCATCCTTTTTCAGTCTACACTTGTTATCTTTGCATCTCCAGAGATGAAGTAGGACAAGTTTCTGGCATTCAGCTGAAATCACTAAAACAAAATATGAAACTTATAATCTGTTTGCTTGGTTTTAATTCTGTTGTCTTCTCACAAGACTGCCACCAACCTTTTTCTTCCTCTTGCCTCTTTCTAGTTTGAATGTGTGTGCTGGCATAAGACTGTAAGTGAAGTGGTGTTACAACAAACAGTACTTGTCTCTAACACCCAGCAGAAGTTTGAAAAGCATATTGTCTTGAAATCGTTTTCCAACTTCTACCATTGTCCAGCAGAGAGCTACCAAGTTGGTCAAGGGTCTGGAGCATCTGTCTTACAAGGAAGGGCTGAGGGAGCCGGGCCTGTTCGGCCTCAAGAAGAGGTGACTGAGAGAGGATCGCATCAATGCATATAGATATCTAAAGAGTGGTTGTGAAGAGGGTGGGGCCAGGCTCTTGGTGGTGGGCAAGAGGCAGTGGGCAGAACAAGAGGCAGTGGGCAGAAACTGATGCACATAAGTTCCATGTGAACATAAGGAACAGCTTCTTTACTGTGTGGGTGACCATGCACAGGACCAGGTTTCAAGAGTGGCTGTGGAGTCTCCCTGACTGGAGATATTCAAGAACCTGGACACAATCCTGTGCAGTGTTCTCTAGGATTACCCTGCTTGAGCCAAGGAGGTTGGACCAAATGACCCATTGTGGTCTCTTCCAACCTGATTGATTCTGTGATTTAAATTTTCCAAGTAAGAGAAAGGCCTGAATAGAATATGCTTTCAGATTAGCAATGTCTTTACAGAATGTTTTCTCAATTCTTCCAACAGCTAAAAGTGGGAGGAGAGTGATTACTAGTAGAGCAAGAGCATTATAAATGATTGAACAGCTAGGACTCTAAGTATTCATAGCAATGGAAATTTAGCCCTGGCTGGAGGGATACCTGGTGGTCTAAAGATCAACCACTGAGATTTATTCACATTGTGAAAACGTAACATAATTAAATAACTGGAGGCAAAAAATAGGCGGATAAGATCACTGTGTTTTGTTTCACATAAATAGAACACAGCTGATCCAAACTTCTCATGGAGGAGTTCTCATTACTCTGGTCTGAGACTGTGTGGATACCTCTGGATTTCAGCCACCAAAATAGTATGAAATTGTTTGCTTGGAAGATTCTGTCTATTCCCTTTCATATTCTCAAGTCACTACAAAGTGTCATAATCCCCAAATATGTTAAACTGCATTTTTCTAAGGCATGTAGACCAGGACATGCACATTTAGCTGAACTGTTTCTTCAAATTTGGTTTATAATGAAAATGCAGAAGGAAGCTGAACTACAGTGACACTGCCAGGCATCACAATAATGAATAATCAGAATGTGTTCTGTGTGCTTGTGTTACAGATTAGTTTGTCTTGACTGTTATAATATATGTGATTTTTCAAAGTCTTGACATTCCTGGCAAGTGCAGCGTAGGAGCTTCTGGATGCATTCTAAATTTCTGGCTGACTGGCAATCACACTATTTTTAGACTTGAAGGCTTACAGTGTAGAGTTTCACATGCTTAGAATAAAATTAAACGTTCTCTTCTATCTGAAAATTAGTTGAGTTTGATTAACTTGAACACAATTTAAAAATGTATTAAACCCTTTCTAACAATGATTTGTTTTGGAGAGTAGACAAGTTCAGTGTTTAGGTGTTCTTATAATAGTGACCATAAAGCAGTTCAGCATAAACTAAAATCAGGAAAAACTACAGAGCCCTGGGAGTCCAAATGAAAAGTATTGGTGTCTTTTTCTTCCATTTTAACTGTTAGAGGAAAGGGTGCAGCCGGAAATAGATGTATGATGTGAGTTAACTTCTGACATTGTGGCCGATGCCATCATGAGGGTTTGGGGTTTTATGACAATGGGACATTCTTTGATGACCATAGTCTGTTATGGAGGGGTGACATCCACTTGTCTGAAAGAGGCGAGGGAATCTTTGGCAGCAGGCTGACCAACTTGGTGAGGCTCGTTTTAAAGAGAAGGACTTGAGGGGTTGGGTCCAAAGTGGCAATGCTTATATCTTCATATCCACCTGGGGAACATGAGGAGCTGGAGCTCCTCGTGCAGCCAGAAAGTCACTATATCATAGGAAAAACTGAAATGTGCTGGGACTGCTCATGTGACTTGAGAATTGTGATGGATGGCTATAGGCTGTTTTGTAAAGATAGGTAGGGAAGAAGAGTTGTGGTCTATGAAGATATTTCATAGAGAAGTTGTGCTCTATGTTAAGGAGAAACTTGAATGTGTAATAGTCATCTGTGGTGTTCATGGAGGGCTTTTTGAATGCCTCTGGGTCAAGCTCAGAGGAGTTGTCTCCAAGGGTAGTCTTACAGTAGGCATCTGCCTTTGACCTCCAAACCAAGATGATAAGGCCAGTGATACAATATTTGGGTCACTTAAGCAAACTTCAGGTGAACAGAACCTGGTTCTTATGGGTGACTTCAAGTACCCAGACATTTGCTGGAAGAATGATACAGCAGTTGACGTGTCATCCATCAAGTTTCTGGAATGCATAGAAAACTGCTTCCTCATGTTAGATGTGCCAACCAGGAGTGAGGCACTGCTGGACTTGCTGCTCACAAACAGAGAAAACCTGTTTTGTAATATCTCAGTTAGTGGTAGCCTTGGTGGCAGTGATCACAGTATTATGGTGTTTGGGATCTGGCTGGGCATGCTGAAGGTTAGTACTGAGACAAAGCCTTTGGAGTTTAGAAGAGCACACTTCCGCTCAGAGCTCAGCTGGGAGGGATCCATGAAGGATAAAGGAACCAGTGAGTGCTGGGAGTTTTTCAAGAATGTTTTCCTGGAAGTGCAAAAGCAGGTAAGGGAAGCATTTTAAAGGTAAGGGAAGTAAGTGGAGCAAAAGATCCCCTTGGCTTAACTGTGAGCTTCTGAGTGTGCTCAAAACCAAAAGAGAACTGTAACAGAGATGGAAAAGTGGATGAACACTTGTTAAAAACTACAAGGACATTGCCAGGGTGTGCAAAGATGCAGTTAGGAAAGCAAAATATCTTTCTCTATATAAGCCTCCTGCTAATTATCATAAGTCAGATAAAGCACATGATTGGGAAAAGCCAGCAAGGATTCCCCAAGAGCAATGGTGCTTGATAAACCTGGTTCCCTTCTATGACAAAATGGCCTGCTTGCTTGATGGGGAGTAAGGGGTGGACATTGTCTACCTGGATTTCTCCAAGGCTTCAATACCATTTCCTGTGGCCTCCTCCTAGAGAAACAGATGTGTGGTGGTCTGGGCAAGTGTCTTGTGCAGTGGGTGGGGAAGTGGCTGAGAAACTGCACATGCAGCCAGGTTGTGGTGGATGGTTCCTCTTCAAACTGGCAGCCCATCACAAGTTGGGTCCCCTAAGGCTTGATATTGGGCCCAGTGCACTTCAATATCTTCATAAGTGTTCTGGAAGATGGGATCAAACAGAGGGGAGAAATGGATACTTTGGAAGAGAGCATCACCCTGCAGAAGGACCTGGATAAGCTGGAAGAGTGGACTGATAAGAACCTTGTGAACTTCAACAGGAGCAAGGGCAAGGTCCTGGGAAAGCAAAGTCCAGGAGTGCAGCACAGGCTGGAATCTACCTGTGTGGGGAGCAGCTCTGGGAAAGGACCTGGGGGCCCTGAGGGACAGCAGCTCAATATGAGTGAACATTGTGCTGCGGCAGCAGAGAAAACCAACAGGGTGCTGGTCAGCAGGGGCATCACCAGCAGAGAGAAAGAAGTCATTGTCCCACTCTATTCAATGATTGTCAGGCCACATCTGGAACACTGTGTTCAGTTTTGATCCCTGCTCTGCAAAAAAGGATGTGGACAAGCTGGAGAGGATCCAGAGAAGGGCGCAAAGATGATAAAAGGACTGGGCAGCCTGCCACATGAGGAGAGGCTGAGAGAACTGCGTTTGTTCAGTCTTGAGAAAAGAAGGTTCAGGGGAGACCTTATCACCATGTTCCAATATTTATAGGGTGGCTGCAGAGAAAATGGAGACTCCATATGATTCCTTGAAAAAAAGGAAAAAATTAGTTGTAATGGGTACAAGCTACCCCTAGGGAGATTCCAGTTAGACATAAGAAGAAAATTTTTCACAGTGAGCACAATCAAGCAGAATAATCTCCGCAGTGTAGTGGTGGATTCCCCAATATTGGACACTTTCAAGATTGAGCTGGACAGGGTGCTGGGCTGTTGTCTAGACTTGGATCAGGTGATTCTTGTTGTCCCTTCCAATCTGGTATTTATAATTCAGTTGAGTGAATCGTAATCTGTAACACACTTGCTCATGGCATTCTCTTGTGCACTAAGTGTTTCTGTGTGTATTATGTACATGGGGGATTGTCAGAGGGATTGAAATAGCTCTGTAAGTTTAGCAACTAAATATCAAAGGTTCTGTGGGGTTCTGTGGATTTATACAATGGGAATTTGAATGCCTAGAGAACAGTTGTATAAATAGGAGCACTGCATTTGTGGATCTTGGTTTAAACCACCTGTTTGTAATCATATGATGAGTCTGTGATAGGTTTGCCAGGCTGCTGGAGTCCGCTTCTCTTCCTTGATTCTGCCTGTCTGTGCAGGCTGTTCAGCGGTGTTATGGTGAATTGCCTAACGTGCAGTGGGATGTTTGCCACTGTAATTGTAGTAATTTTCTTGTATATGTATTTAACATGTATTTCTTGCTATGTACAAAAAGGTGTGAACTATTTCTTGTAAATAACTTTCTGAACTGTTGCTCTAAGTTTAACAAACTTTGAAGTGATAATATTTGGCTTTTAATAAATACAGAGTTTTTCACTGTATAATGGCTAGAATTATGATGAAAAAGAAATTTGAGCATATTTCTTAATTCATAATAGTACCAGTCTTGAAAAGTACAAATCAAGATGAACTCTCTTCTTAGTCTCTTTTTTGTAGTTCAGTTTTAAAATTCATAAACATCTCTTTAGAATTCTCTTGTGATTTTTGTGTTACCTGTAGATAAAAGAACTTAAGTAATAAAAATTTTCACAAAGGAAGCTTTGAGCTGGCAAAATGATTGCAGATGCCTTCTTTGTGTGTAACTTGCAATCACTAGACAGTTCTGCTAGCAGCAGAAGATTTTGTTCACTGATAAATCAGTTTTGCAAAAGACTTGGGAGTGAGAAGTTCTCTTGTTTGGACACCCTGTTTGTGATGAGAAAAAAAAAGGTCTTAGCCTGCATAAAGAATGGCTCATTGTGTTTGGTCATATCCCTACTTGTACAAAACAGAAGAAACCAGTAGTATGAGGAAATTTCCAGATAGTGAGTATGAAAAGTGTTTGAATGCTGGGAGAAAGAAATTGTTGAAGTAAAGTTGATTATTATTTATTTTCTTCAGAGACTCTTAAGTGGCTTTTCTCTATTATGTAAATTCAATGAATTGAAAGTTGAGGTCTATAGTGAGTTCTAGGAAATGTAAAAGAGAGGATAACTCAGGAAGGTAATGGAACAGCTTGATAAGGAATGATTGACAAATGGTAGTAATATGGGTATACATATAGATGAATAATTCATGATTTCAATCTCACATCTCAAAGGATAATTGATGAACAATCTGAAATTCCTTATTCCTCTTATCATTGACATGAAGACTGCATTTTTACAGTAATGTAGCCTCTTCCACTAGCATATAGTGTGATTAAATCTACCCAAAAGCATCTATTAGTGGACTTCATACAACATATTGTGAGGGACAGGTCATATGATTAATTTGTCTGGAATAAACTGACCCATTTTGATCTTTTAAATTTCTTTTACTTTTAATAAATTGTGAGATTATTTGATTGCACTGGGCATTTAAAGGGAAAATTTTGAAGGGTATTAGAAAATGACAAAAATGAGTAGTTTGTATGTCTCTGCTGAAGAGCAGGGAGGTGACAAAGTAGAGTGCAAGCAGTTCAGTAGCTACAGTAGGTCAAAAGTGCAGCTAAGTTCAAAACTGCATGAAATGGGACCAAGACAGTATCCCAATAAATCAAAATTTAAAAAGGTATGGGTTATATAAATACAAATATGTGCAATATGTAAATATATACTTGAGGAATATAGTTCCTTCCTAATTTAAAAAATCATAAATGTGGCTTTGTGTAATATTGTTGCTGGTGGTTGAAGTAGGATGCTTCCATAAGTAATTGTGCCATGACTTGGACGGTCATTGGTAGTTTTTTTGGTTGTTTGGTTTGTTTGGGGATTTTTTGTTGGGGTTTTTTTTGTTGTTTGTTTTTTGGGGGGGGGTTTGGGTGGGTTTTTTGTTTTTTTGTTTTGGCTTTTTTTTGTTTGGGTTTTTTTTTGTTTTTTGGGGTTTTTTGTTGTTGTTGTTGATGTTGTTGTTTTTGTTTTCTATTTCTAACTGGAAGCATGAAAAATGTTCCAAAAATAAATGCAAGGCTTTTTCATAATGGGTTCCTTGTGTACTGTGTATCATTCTTTTTTGTGGAGTATCTCAAATTCATCCCTGGAAATAGTCGGTAGTGTTTCTCACATGCGGGAGAAAAATCTACACAAAAATAGAAGTTACCATCCTCTATTCCTGTGTCAGGCTTCATCACTGAGCAAAGAAAATGGAGCTACCCACAGGTTTTCTCTTGACTGAGAGCAGGAAACAGCTGACTGAGGTCTCTGCGTGTGTTTCTGCAGGACCATATGACAAGTACTGTGACAGTGGTGACGTTGATGCATCATGTGAATGTTATATACATGGGCATGCATTGATTAAAGGATGCGGAAGATAGGAAATTGTAGCAGTTCTTTAACTTAGCTGGGGGATGGGGATTGGGCAGAAATGAAACAAGTCATCTGAAGGGATAGGTCTTTCCAGGTTAAAGGAATGTTAAGCACTGGAGAAAAGCAGGCACTTCATTTATGATATATTTTAAGCAAATCGGATTTTTCAGAAGTGGTTTTACTTGTTACAGGAATATTTTATTGCAGCCATTGTGCTGCAATAAAGGATTAATATTGCTTGTGTTTTAGAGGCACACACACTCTGAGTCTGTTATTGTTTGAGGTATGTGTCTGTTTGCAAGATGGTGTAAATAGCTCACCAAGGTATAGGGCTGCAGTGTTGGTGTGGGAATGACCAGCTGTGGGGCTTGCAGCTGATGCAGTACCCTTCTGAAAACAATTGTTTGATTCCTTCCTAGAAGCAAAGCAAGAAATGGGGTGGGAAATAGAAATACCATCACCCCCTCTGATAAAACACCTCTGTAGGGCATTTTGTTTTGAAAAATGGTTTAAAAGAAAATGCATCTGTGTTAGGTTGTTAGCACAAACTCCTGGCTTTCCTTTGGTCTTGGAATAATTAAAATACTTGGTTTCTTTAACTAAATTTGATTCTCGTGGCCTTTTGTTTTGCATGCTCCTTGCAGGGAGTTGGGTTGTTTATTAATCTGCTGGCTGCCCTGTGTACTGATTCTGGCTGCACAACCACCTTCTCAGCAAATCATATCCCGTATGTTTCCCAGCTGCTGCCATCCTTAACACATGCAGAAAATGTTTCCTGGCTGGCTGAACACAAATTCCAGCTGGCATCACCTCATGACTGAGCAAACCTCCCCTCTCTGTCCTGGCAGCGTTGCAGCCTCTGTCTGCCTCAGGTGCTGTGTCTCAAGGCAAAGATGTGGGGCTGCAGCAGAGCTTGGGGGGCTGAGGCAGCTGCAATCTGCTCCACTCTGCAGCCAGGAGGGAGCAGCAGCTCCTTCCCCATGGAACAGTGGGGATGTGCATGGGGCATGAGGGGGTGTGTAGCTAGAGCAGGGTGATGAGTGGGTGAATGGAAATAACAGCTCCCTCTTATCTTCATCCAAGATGATACTTGCCAAGTGCCGAGTTAACAGCAGCGATGGGTTTAATGATTGACCTTGCTATTGTTTTGCCATCAGAGAACTTGTTCTGTTAAACTGCCTCTGAGTTCTTGTATAAAGCTTACTGGTCCACTGAAATAGAATTATTTAATCAATACAAGTATTTTGTACTTAGCAGTTCTAGTTTACCATTTCTATACCATTATGACTAGTAGGCCTGTCCTTTAAAACAGCAGTTGCAGTAGTCCCCTTGTCAATGTTCCGTAATGACATTTCTATTTCCTTAAAAATATTCTCAGTTGTGTTGCTACCAAGCTCCTAATAGGAGACTGTTTTCTGACTCTGTGGTCTATAGGTTTCTGCTGGTTTGCAAAATTAGTGATAGTGGGCACAGTTCCAGTGTTTGAAGAAAGGTTACTTATGCATCACCTGGAAGAAAGAGGAAGCATAAAATCGCTTGCATGCTGTGATGCTGAAACATCCTATAGCTAGACAAATGTGTAGAAAAATGAGTGAACAGATGAAAATTTGCAGCATCATCATGTCAGCTATTTGTTTTCTGAGTTATGAGTACTTATTTTTGCCAGAAGATCTCGAGGTTTTACTTTCTTCTTCAGGGCTTTATAAGGCAGATATAGGCATCATGGAGTTCTGCCTTTACAGATATTGTGTTGTGAAGCTGTTAGGATTTCTTTTTTGTGGGTGTTTTTTAAGTGCTCTATACTATTGTCAACTTTTTAAAATGCAAAGCTCAGATTTAGTGCTCTTATCTGCATTGTTTACTATTACACTTTCAAGTGATTGCAGAAATACAGGTTGTTATGACACAATGTGGTTTTTCAAGAGAGAGAACTTAGGTGACCCCTCATGTGTCATCTCAGTTTAACATTACAGTTTTGTACGTAGTCAACTTCAGCTCTCAGCTTTGTGTTTTCTAGGGGATCAATTTTTTTATTCTCACCCTTCCTAGTTTTGTGGTCTTTTTAGATTCTTATGGGAAGAATAAATCCCGCAACATGTTTCTTCCATTCTAGGGAAGAAATAAAAGCACCCTCCCTCCTACCTGTCTTCTGTTGTAGGTGATGTTTCTCCCACACATGAGAGTCTGAAACTGGTCTCGTTGTCCTTGAGGTGTTCCAAAATTGAGGGGAGCAGGGTGAGAGGTTGGAAAGCAAGAGAGTGTAAAGTCCTGAGCATGTGGAAGATATGAAGTGTTTTTGCATGCGTTTTTCATAAGAGTATCTGTGCTGCGTTTGTCATTTATTAATGTTGCATTTGGAATACGGCCTGTAGCTATAACTGGAATGATCATTTAATTTAGCTTGGTAAAGATTTACTTTACCAAGCCATTATGTTGCCATTATGTAGCAAAACATCAAAATACATTAGTCAAGTGATAATGTCAGCAGCTGATCTGCAGTAAACAAACAGTCAAACCATCACAAATGGTTCTGGGACAATTGAGCTAATGAATCCTCATGTCCCCAGCCTTGTGTGTCTGTTTGTATGCAAGGAACCAAAAAGCCTGGATAGCGTTTCCTCTGCTGGCTGAGCAAAAGGCAACGTGGAGCCCACGGATGCAGAGGCGTCGGGCTGGCACTGACCAGCTCTGGAGTGACCAAGGCAGGCCAAGCAAGTGCTGGTGGAGCCATGTGCAGCCCTCCTGTGTGTTGTGTCAGGCTGTTGTTGGATCTAAATGTTGGAGGACTCTGTCCACTTGTTAAATTCGCTTTAAAATGGTTGTCAGTCCTGAAAATCTTCAGCTGAGGGGTGAAAATGAATGGAATGGGACAGGCTGATTGCTTATCATGATGGTAGGAATGTTTCCTTCTCTGGAAATGGGCTTACAGTCAGTCTGGTTTTGACTTTTTAATTGTTGTTTATTTCAATGCATTTTGGATCTCCACTTGAAGTAATCAGAAGGGACCAACTAGTGTGTGAATCAGAGGCTTCTGAGTGGCTCAGAAGGATTAATATTGCTTGTATTTTAGAGGCACGCACACTCTGAGTCTGTTATTGTTTACATCATAAAATGAATCCATTTTCCAAGAAATAGCAATTATGTATGTCAATAATGCATCCACAAACAGGAATTGTGTAAGCAGGCATCTCTTTTTGGTGTAAAACCAGCAGATTGGGGCAAATTAGCTTATCTTGTGGTTCTCTGACAGCCATAACTAAGCTAATTCTAATCAGTATTTTTATTGGCTTGTGCTGGATGACTGCAGAATTAGATAGATGTTTAGTTTTGACACTTCAGACTTTTTTTTGATGTACATTTTTCCCTTTGAAGTTTTGTAAACATATTCTGTATGTTCCTACTGCACAGAGTTGAATTTCTCACTGAGCAATGCAAGTTGATTATGATCATTAGAATTAGAAAAACTAATACAGCTGGTTTTTAATAAGAATTCAGTTCTGACCCTAGATAAAAAAAATTCTTTTTTTTTTTAGCTTGTTTTGTTTTTTTTTATATTTGGTGTAATCTGTAGAAAAACAAACAAGCAAGCACAGGCAGCAGATTTCTACACAGGGCTTGGGAAAACTCAGAGGCTATTCTGTCACCTTTTCTAAAAATCAGTGCAGGTGGTGTCTAGGTCTGGCTTTTGAGACTGAATAATTACACATTTAAAGAAAAATAAGTATTTTTTCTTAACGTAATGGAAGAAATAGATCTTGACTGGACATGAAGCCTTTATTTTGAGGCTAAACCTGTAGTATGTGCCAGCTAGCTGGTAAAAAAGCACCCTGTGTTGATTGGTTTATTTAACTTTCTTCCAGCAAAATAGCATATTGTGGTGTTGTCCTTCCACTGCATGAGAAGAGCCTAAAATAACAGAAGCTGTTATGACATCTCTCAAAGCCTGCCTTTGTCAAGGTCACAGTTTTATTTTTGCTGCATTTTGTGCAAACAGAGATAGGTATGGTAGGAACAAATATTTTATAACTAAGATGCTGAGTCCCCCAAAAGTATAAAATAAAAAAAAATGCAACTCCCACCCCTTGTTATGCAAAAACATAACATGCATCAGCTGATTTTTAGCCTGGGTCTATGTGCAGCTCAGCTTGCCCATCAGCAGATACAAAGCTCTAGAATGAACCTGTGGATGTTCTTTCTTAACTAGCAGCCCAAAATTTCTGAGGAACAGAGGAAAAAGAAGGGGGTTCTGCTTCTAAACCACATGTGTAATCTTTATATTCTTAAGTATGTGGAAGCTTTATATAAGTAGGTTCTGCTGGCTTATTCAGTGGTGTCAAATTTGTATATAGTTATGCTCAAAATGTGGAAATCAACAACTCTTTCTCAAGTGTATTTGGAGCAACAGAGGGTAAAGATGAGGGTGTGCTTTGGAGCCATAAGTTGGTAGAGGAGTAGTATGCTGAGGGTTATTAAACACGTGAATGCTGGGTTTGAATCTGGATCTTTAAAGTGCTGATTGTTAGAGTGTGGGAGAACATTGGGAAGCAGCTTCAGTGCTTGTTCTGCTCATCTGCTTTCCTGGGCACCTGTGCTTGAGCTCCTGCTGTGAGGAGGACACAGTTCTGGATCCTGGGCTGGTACTGAGCTAGTACTGCCACTGGTGTGGAGCCTTTATGTCTTTCCCTGTTATAGATGATGTGGTGGGCAGGATGGTTGCTGTGTTGTCCTGCTTTTGACTGGGACAGGGTTCATTTTCTTCCTAGCAGCTGATGCAGTGCTGTTCTTGGGATTTAGTTTGAGAATAGTGTTGATAACACACTGACATTTTGGTTGTAGCTAAGTAGTGCTTACTGTAAGTCAGATGCTTTTCAGTTTCCCATGCTCTGCCAGTGAGGAGGTACGCAAGAAGCTGTGAGGAAGCATGGCCAGGACAGCTGCCCTGAGCTGGCCAAAGGCTTATTCCATACCATAGAGTGCCATGGTCAGTGTATAAATTGGGGGGAGTTACCTGCTAGGGGACTGATCTGCTCCTCAGTAAGCAGGTGCTGAGCAATTGTACTGCACATCACTTTTCTCCTGGGTTCTATTACTCTTACTTCCTCTCTGTGTAATTTCAATTATTATTAACATATTTATTATTATGATATCTTGTTGTACTTATTCAATTGTACTTATCTCAGCCCATGAGGTTCACCTTTTCTTTCTGGTTCTCCTTTCCCCCGGGGGCAGTGCGTGGGTGGTGGAGGCAGTGAGGGAGTGGCTGCCAGCTGGGGTTGAACCATGTGTCATGTGGAGTGAATTTGTAAGGTGGAACTGGATAAAAATGCTTTGCTTGTAAGAAAAAAAAAAATCAACTCTTCAAATAAAATGCAACCACTTTTAACTGAAGATGAGCAGTGCTGGTGTGAATGTTCTGTTGGCTCTGCTAAACTTGTGAGGGCAATTAAAAAGAAGGGCACAGGGATGAGATTGAGGTTTTCTGCATTAGCAGAAATGGTGCTTCAGGAGTCTATTTAATGTTAGCAGTAGAAAGTGTAATAGGATGTGTGTATCAAATTTCATCAGGATATTTGGAGACTAAAAGAAAATTCATGTAATGGGAAGGAACCGAACCCTGTGTATCTGTGTGTTGGTGTGTGTGTGTATATATATATACATACACACATAGAGATAGAGGGAAGCTTTTTGGTTTTATATGTATACATGCAGGTAAAAAATCCTGATATGTATGTTGCTTAATGTTATTTGTCAAAAAATGACTAGACAGAAAATGATGAATAGGACAATGTATTTTATTTGCTAACAAGGGATTAATTTACCTTTTATTTTTAAAAAACAGAATTAAACAGATGTTCTCTTGATGAACACCTTCTGTAAAGTTGTACATGGGAAGGCTGCATACTTAATATATGTAGTTTAAGGTATTTCATTTATAATATGTTAGAATATACTTTTTAAAAAATTGAGCAGTTTATTTGATATATTTATTTTTAAAGGAAAGAGAATTTTATGAGTAGAACATATTAAATACTATTTTTAGTTTTCTGAGAAGTTCAAAATTGTAAGGAATTGAAATATAATATGGAATAACTGTACAAGAAAAGCCTATTGTGTATAATAGGCTATCCAGTATTGTTTGCTTAAATTTGGGGGGGGGGTTTAACTTTAAATCAGAAGTTAAACATATCACTGTGTTCTGCTTTCTGGTTCTTCATTGCTACAGTGTCTCCCAGATATGTCTGCATTTGTTACATCTGTTGATGGATAAAGTAAGGTCTTATTGACAAAGATCCTGGGAATTAGTCTCAGATGTGTTGTAAATTAATGTTTTTGTTTCTTTGTTACATAGTACAGTGTTCATTGCAGGTCAGTTTGTCTCAAAGTTACTTGTAATAATAACAATGTTGTGACTTGCTTGTAGCTTTTCACATTCAGTGTGAATTCTATTTGTCTCTACACTCACAAGAACATTATTCAGTGAGAAGCAAGTATAGAGTAACATTGACTTTTGAGACCAATTGCTTTTCTACTGGAGAAACTTCACCCTTGGGTAAAAGTGTTGCATTTGTGTGCAGCCTGTAATTAGTTTTGTAGTCGGGTGAAACTTGATGTGGTTGAGTTCTGCAAAACTTTACTCCATTTTCTGGTCTAAGGGGAGTTTTAGGTGAATGAATCATTTAAGAGAGTAAGAAACATGCAGTAAGAGCACTTTAGAAAGTTCTGAAAGCATTTTCAGATCTGTTCGGAATTTTTTTAAGTAAAAGTGGATTTGTATGAGAGTTAGGATGATCAGCAAGTTGCACTACAAACCTGCAGAAGAAATAACAGGAATTATGCAAGCTGTTGTAAACATTTTAAGTTTCTTTTAAGAACATATTGCTGTACTTTGCCTGATTAAATGACATTTATCATCAACAAGGGATGTGATGTGGCATGACTAATGCTCAGAGATGCATTTGGAAGTCAAAAAGCATTGTATGGGTTGCAAGTTCCTGTGTTTTACTTATCAATTAAAAATTTGCAGTCTTCCACTCTGTGTGTAACTTGGAGCTATGGCTGACATAGGTGGAAGTCATTTAAGATTTATAGTTGAGTTCAGTGAGTGCAACATAGAAGCAAATTTCACTGCTCTGTGGGAAGACAGCTTTTGTTTTAGACTGAAAAATGAAATTTGGAATCTAATCAAGAAGTTTAAAATTTTTTTCTTTCATTTCTGCACTATAACTTCAGTGTGGGTATTAACTGAATGTTGTGAGAAACTGCTGCCGTGTCTGTCATGATGGCTAATATTTATTTCATAGAATTGTGGATTAATTTGAATTGTAGTTTAAAGGATATCTAGTCCACCCTTAAATGAGCAGGGACATCTTCAACTCTTTCAGGTTGCTCAGATCCCCATTCAACCTGACCTTGAGGCTTTCCAGGGATGGGGCATCTGCCACCTCTCTGGGCAACCTGTGCCAGTGCATTCTTTCTACAAACACTTTTGTACGAGTTAGTCACCCAGTGTAATACTGTTTCTGGATTATTAATGTTAATGAAAACAGAAAATTACTATTGATGAAACAGACACCTTAAAATTCTTTTTTTTACCAAAACATGTGTAATGTAATGATAATCTAATGGTAATCTGTAATTTCAAAGCTGGATGTTTTAAAATGGTTTTTATCTAGCACATTTTTCATTTAAGCATTAAACTGCAAATGTTCTCTGTAGCAACTGTTAGATTGAAGAATAATTTCTAAGACCTTAGATTTTCTTATGTTAACATGTTTTTGCAAAGTATTTATCTAGAAAAGAAAGGAAAATCGTGTTCTGAGGTCTTCTTGCAGTGTCCCTCACTAATTCACCTAAATCCAGTCCTGATTGTGATTTTCAGTCAATTGTATGAATATTTTCATTCTAATTGGATTTTGGATGCATTATACAGTCTGCTGTAGGGATTGCACATCAGTCTTGTGAACATGAAGACAGTTCATACATTAAAGTCCTAAAGGATTAGTTAAGTTCCTGCTGGCATTCACTGTCCTTCTGAACTTCAGAGAATATCTGGCAGATTTTGGGAGGTATATTGACAAATCAGTTCTCAGTAGTGTGTTGTTGAGAAAATGGTGTGTAAAACTAATTTTATCATACATATGACACTTTCGTAAGGTGGTTCTTACATGTGTGTTTGGTCAAGATCAGCTTAACAGAAGACAAAATGTGTCCTGTTCCTTTTTCACTCAGCTATGTTTTAATATGTGTATTCGAAAATTAATTGCCTTTTCCAGTTCCTTTGGAAACAGCAGCAATAGGATTTGTAGTACTAAATTTTGAATGTATAGCAATACATGCAGTAGAAATTATTTGATGTGTTATTTTCCAAACTTCTCTACTCATAAAGACAAAAATTAACCTGAACTATAAAAACACCCTTAACAGATTAATTTTCTCTTTATAGGACTTTCATTTTTTACAGTGGCACTTAAAATTATAAATTCTAGGCTTTATTTATGTGAATAATGATTTGGCTAATGACAATAGAATTTATATGGCTGTACTGCACACTTTTAAAATAAAAAGTATGTGCTTGTATAGAATAAACATTACCTAAAAAACCTCAGGCAGAATAAAAGTGTAATTATCGATTCCTATTATGTAATATTCACTAAAAATAATTGGAGATTAAACTCTATTTAAAAAGTAGTTTATTCAGTGGAGAAATGTTTATAATTAATTTTCTTTTTCCCATTTTCTTTCCAGGTATTGCTTTGTTTTCGCTTTAGGATACCTCACTGTGTGCCAAATTACTAGGGTCTATATCTTTGATTATGGACAGTATTCTGCTGATTTTTCTGGGTAAGGAGAAGAATAATCTTTCTATCTTGTGTTCCTAAGTGATATTGTATCTTCTGTTGTGGGGTTTTCTTACTGGTTGCTTCCTCCCCCAAGTTAATTGTGTCAACCTTTAAAACTTTGGGAGAAAGCTGAGCATGTATGTGCATATTGGCACACATGCTAATATATAAGTAACTATGCTTTAATCATACAAACTGAGAATTTTTGTGAACAGCTGTATCTTGTTAGAGCCACCAGTGTGTTGTGTGTTGCCTCCTGTTCCTGTCTGAATGGCATAAAGGACTTGGTGGCTATGAGAATTTTTTCTCTTTGATTTTTCCCTAAAGTCTCTGCTACCGTCCTTGACAGCATGATGAACCTTGTGTCTGGTGTACTTGCTTGCCTGGCACAGTCTGATACCACTTTTTGAGGAAAATTTGAATGTTTTGCGGAATTTAGCTTTTAGCTTCTTTCTTTTTTGGTTTTATGTTAGATGTTCCAGAAGGAAAAAGCTAGGAAGATGGGCACCTGGATGGTGAGGTAGTTACAGAGACCTTAGAAACAGAAAGTTTTGTCTCTATGTGCCCTCATTTTATATAATGAATTTATATCTATATTTGACTTGAACTGTATAGGAGTAAAACAGAATTAAATGGGCAAAATAAGAATAAACCATTTGGTGTTTCTTCTTTCTGCTGCAGACACAGAGAAGTGAAGCACAACATTTCTGATAAACAAGTTTGCTACTGTGATAATGCTTTTGTTGATTTAAAGGAGAGTGTGTATTCTGGGGGAAAAAAGAGATGAGGAGTATTTGCTAGTCTGCTTCAAATAATGTATTAAATGCTTTCCTGGGTACTGTGAGTGGCAGTGGTCTTTGTAGTTTAGCACTACCTGTGGTAGAGTCGTACATGTTATCCTTGTTACTTTTCAGTCTTTATTGGTAACAGGTGTGTAGTCCAGAAAATTAACTTGTAGGCTGAAGCTAAAAGCTGTTATGGTTGAGTTCATCTTTTCTGTCATCTTTATCTTCTTACCTTACGAAACATCTTTCTACATTTGTCTTACATCCAAATGTCTGCCTTCAAGCCAGATATCCAAGTTCCAACTGTAGTCAGCAGAGATGTGATCGATGTGGACAGCAGAGCCTGGAGGGCATTTCAGCTGACCCACCACTGAGTCTCTACCTGAGCGTGAACTGGGTCACTTGTCAGCTGCCCCTGACTCTATTGACTACATCTCCACTGGCTATAATGAGAGCTTGCAGCACAGGCATACGCATAAAGACGCTAAAACTAGACTTACTGATGTTGAATTTAATTTCACCATTACAGGTGAAACTGTAATCCAGATGCTGTCCTTCCCAGTTCACTGTAGGGCCAAAGTGTACAACCTTGGCAGGGATCGAAGCTCTGAGCTGACTCTGGAAGCAGTGTAATTGCACTTTGTCGTTCTTGTTCTCGAAACAATTAGTAGAGCTTGAGCACACCATTGCTCAAATGTGGCTGTACTGCTTTCAGATAGCAGCTGGCTTTGTGGCTCTGATGGTTTGGTGGTAGCTCAGATTTCTGCCAGGTCTAAACACGCCCAAAGATTCCCACATCCCATCCATGAAGATGTTCAAGGCCAGGCTGGATGTGGCGCTGAGCAACCTGATCTAATTGAAGGTGTCTGCCCAGGGCAGGGGTGATGGAGCTAGATCATCTTCAAGGCCCCTTCCGACCCAAACTATTCCCTGATTTATGAGCTCTGCCCTCTGGAAGAACTGTTCTGAAGCCTAGATCTAACTCTCTGATTGTGTGTTTGAGCTGGCAAATTTAAACCACCCTTTCGTGCACCAATTTGGGAGCTTGCTGTATGCATAGCACGTTAAATCTTTAGCATACACTACATATGCTCCCTTGACACGAGACAGATTACTTCCAAAACAGGCAGAGAAAGAAAACTTTCTCTGGTTCTGGGAAAAGAGAGTAAGCTCAAGAAAATAACTGAAGTTGCCTAACCAGCTGTTGAACTCTAGCACGTGCAGGTTCTTCTAAAGATGTTGGCGTGGATTCATAGAAAGAGCTTTGAATGTATATTTACCTAGATATTTCTCCTACCATATTATTCCTGTCTGAGGTGCCCAAGCTGAGAAAATCTGCTCGAAATTTGAAGGAAGGACTCAATGCACTGACGGTGGAGAAAGCTGAGAATGCCTCGTGCTGGAGATGCAATTGCTTGTGCAGAGCTGTGTGGTCCTGGCTGCAGTACTAACAGATCCCAGCTGCCTCCTTTGCCTTGCTGCCAACACCTAAAAGGGATTGTTAAAATCCTGCTTCACAGCCTCACTGTGCCAGGAAGGACTCTTCCTCTTTTAGTCTCTAGATTGTTGCTCCTCAGCCAAATATTTGATGATACTGTAATAGCCACTTCAAGAGGAAAAAAATATAGAATACCAGGGTCTGCTAGGATAATAATGACAGATTTATCAGCTGGAATTAATGTAAGGGCTGACTGAGTTCCTCCTGGACTCCATCCTTCCACCAGGCAGGATCCATGCTGTCACATGTCTGCTTACAGAAAGAAAACCCATTATGTTTAGAGTCAGTTGGGTATTTCTGCCAGCACCAGGCAGGCCTACAGCTTAAATGCTGGAAAGAGGTATAAGGGATTTACCAGGCTGTTCCTATTTAGTCTTCTTCCTTTATGACCCTTGCATGTCACTCTAGTCTTGATATCAGGATTTTGGGGCATTGGAGTACAGTAGAAATTTTTTTTGCCCTGAATGCATTTTTAAGACTGGAAATAATCGTGTGCTTTGAAACCATTTTAACCATTACCTAAAGAAAATTAAATCAATTTGATGCACTGAACCATCTGGCAAAATACTGGTGTAGCCCTGTTAATGAAGGAGGACTTGATGGCTTCTGGATTTGTGTTTCTGTGCCAACTTAATGTGTTATAAAAATGCCAAGTGCACTCAAGACGTGAACAAAACTAAGTGCTCATTGTACACTATGACTATTTTATTGTGGGGGTTTTTTTGTTTGTTTGTTGGGGGGTTTTCATGTTGGTTTTTTTTATTTGGGTTTTTGTTGTCTCCAGCTCAGATAATTCTAGGTAAATATGGCCCTGGATATGTTTTTTGAGATCTGATTTTGTAGTTAAATTTCTAAATTCTAGTACTTTACTTTATGCATTCCCCATCCGTTCCCTGCCCCAGGGAGGATGTTTGAAATGTTGAGATTCACATCAGGAAAAAGCTCTTAGATATTATGAAAATGGTATAATTTCTCAGTACAAAACTGACTTGGCTAGCCAGAGAAGAATATTTCTTGGACAGTTTAAGATTCACTCAAGTGTACGAAATTCAGAACAAAGTGTACTCTAATGGGGCCAGCATGATTAGGCTGGGTTGGTTTTTTTTTGCCAGATATGTTTACTTGAAGCAAATAATAATTCTCGATGGAAAAATCAAACATAGGGTCAGGTGTTAGTAGAAACCATGGAAGTGGTCTGCATATATAAATAACTTGCTTAAATATTCAACTTTGCTGTAGTTTTCTTGTCCTTTGCTTACTGCTGCTGTAACTTAAAATGGATGTAATTGCTCTTTTTTCTTTACTCTTCTCACTGTAAAAAAAAGCAAACTGTGTTAGTAGAAAATACATGTGAAACACTTTGGCTGTGTTTGTAGAACCTAATGCAGTGGTAAAAGACAGGTGTTGACCAATACAGCATTTAAAGCTTCAATTCTTCGAATTGCATTGAAGACTCTGTTATGGTTTGAGCTAAGAAACGAATCGCTTTGTTCTTGCATTGAAGATCTTCCAGCTGGGAGTAGTTAACCTGGACTACTAATACAAACTTCCCCTTGTATTTCTAAGTGAAAGAAAATCCTGAACTTGTATCTAAATTACTCTTTTTTCCTTTTTTATAACAGTCCAATGATGATAATTACACAGAAGATCACTAGTTTGGCATTTGAGATTCATGATGGTAAGATTTCTTTACTGTGTTTAATTTTCCATACAAAATAAATTTAAGGAAAGCTCATCATGAGTCAGTGAATTACTTTAGACCAATTTTGTGTTTTAGGGCAAAATAAATTGTTTCTTTTAATGCTTACTAATGAAAGTACTGAGAAATGTTGCTCAGACTCTACAGAAGCTCTAAAAATGCTGACACTGTGCAAAAGATATGACTTACCAGAAGACCAGTGACTCTTCTGGAGTCAGTTTCTAAAGACCACTGATATTCTTTTGGGCTGGGGTATTGATTGTGAGAGTTAACTAAAGAACTTCCTGATTCAGGGAGCTCTGTTGCTGATGGCTGGATAGAAAAAGCACATCCTTTAGTTCTTAGATGCTAATTCTTGAGCTCTTCCCTAGTTTGTGCCATATATGCTGATTTTTTAAAACCTTTGTATGTTTCATTTTGTTTAGTATTGTAATTGCACTCACTGCTAACATATTGCCGTGAACAGGGAGATTTTGTACTTATGTTTATGTCTTCTCTCCTGTCAGATGTATCCATCAGATAACTGGGCCCTAGTTGTGACAATGAATACTAGTGTTGGCTTTGTGGGTAGGGATAGCTAGGTTTCTAGTTACCTTTAAATTCAAAGGAGTAATTTTCATTTTAAAGTTTGAAAAGATTATCTAATAAACCTGTCCAATTAGCTTGATTCACTTGGAACTACAGCTGTCAGTTGAAGATTTGGAAGTGTAGCTCCAGACACGTGGATCAAGACACTTCCAGAACACCTGCTGTTCTGAAATTGATTATTAACATTATACGTGAAATGTAATGTGCTTTTGTCTCATATCCAGCCTAGCTTTAGTGCTATTGGTGTTTCTTTTTTTTTCCATTCTTGTTAAGTTTCACTGTCTAGAGAAGCCTGTGGGCAACAACATTTAGGAATATGAAAATTTTGGAAAATACCTTTTTAGTAAGGTTTTTTGTATGAATGAAAACAAATAATGCTAGGCTTATCTAGTTGGTCAAAGACATTGATGTTTAGCTTCTAGAGAAAATATATTCAGAAGTAGTAATCTTGCAAGCTATAATCAACTGAAGTACAGGGTACACAAGTTAGTGGAAACAGGTTATTATAAGGAGGTAATAGTTCTAGTGTGAATGCTTCCCCTTACTATTATTTTGCTAGAGGAAAGAGCTATTCTGAATTTGCTGACATCATGCACAAATAGTGACATGGTGGTATGGAACAAGCATGTGAGTGTTCCTGCCAATCTTGAAACAAATGTTTCATTTAGTCAGCTCTATTCTTAACTTTCATGATGAACTGGACTGGATTCTTTTCCTTCTTAAATTAATTCAGATAATTTGTATTTTCTTCTGGATTTCTTTATAGCTATCACTGAATTTTGAGTATCAAGTCTTGAAATTTTCTTTCATGTTGACCTCTGAAGTCTCTGTCAGCCCATGAGGAGCAGCTAACACTATATTGGAGCAGTTTCTCTCTGGTTGTGTCTGCAGTTTAGCAGAATTCTGGAGTTTGATGGTCACAGTTGCAATGTGAACATAACTTCCAAAAGTTGATGTGACCAATGTGAATTCAGGAGCAACTGATAGTCTGGTGTCAGGAAATGCTAGGAAAAGATGTGCTGGGAAGACTAAGATTGCATTAAAGCAAAGCTCTTTTGCCTTAGACAACCTAAAAAGGATCCTTCATGACAAATTAATGAAAACAAGCCCTGCTGTCAGTGGGCTTTTGTTCACTGTACAAAGGTCCATGCTTCCACTGGAAATTACTTAGAGATGTACTGAAGGGAGAGGAGATAAAGTTGAAAATCATTCCATTAAGTGATTAATGGCACTCTGAGCCTCTAGTCACATCAGCTTGGCTATATTAATCACCAATTACTTTATTTTCCTCCTTCATTTTTCACCAGTACATCCAAGGAACGTAATCAAAATAAACAGCTGAAAAAGAAGTGTTAGTGTGTTGGAAGTTCCTGGTAAACTTCAAGATTCCAGTTGTAGCTAGGTTGGTTTTGTGGTAAAAGCCAGTCTTCTGGGCTTGATCTTTCCATGGCCAGTTTGTTGTGTTCAGCTGGTTTCATTTAAAGGTCCTGGAGTGACCTGAATCCATGAAGGTCACTCACTCATGCTGCAATTTGAAGTGTCTGTCTAGCTAAGTGGGTATGCTTCATTCCAAGCTGAAAACAAGTATGGAATCCAATAACCAAATAACAGCTACCCCTGCGCTCTTATTGTGAGGGATTTTTTTAAGCCAGGAAATTAAATGCAAGTTGCATAGGATTTGGACTTGATGATCCTTGTGGGTCCCTTCCAGCTCAGACTATTATGTCATTCTGTACTTTAAGCTTGCTATATAGTACAGACTTTTCAGAAGTTTGCTTGGATCACAAGCTTACACCTGAAGAGATTTGGAGTATGCCTTTCATGTGTTCTGATTTACATTTTGAACTTCAGTCTTTGATAATTCTTACCTTCCAGTTCCTTGTTACTCAAATGAGCACTGCCAAAAATGAGTAGTCAGTGTGTTAACATTTGCTTTGTATTTTTTGCTGGCATCTCACATGTATATTCTGAAGGCAGAAATGTTTTTGCATAATTTGGAAACGGCTGGTGTCCATATTAATTCTTTATGGCAAGATTTAGATTTATTTATGCAACACTTCAGGCTAATGACAGAGTTAAGGGAGAAAAAGGAATTTTAGTTTTTATTAGAACAAAAAATTTTCAGCTATTTAGAGAGCAACAAAAAATGTTGCTTTCTAATGTTTCTATTAGTTATATCAGTGAAACTGCCCTGGTGTTTTGGGGTATTTTTGGTAACTTGTTGCTTTCTTATTATGCTTAGGAGTTCCTTTTAATGTTCTCTCACCAATTACCTCTTGGTTGGGTTTTTAAAATTATTTTTAAAGTTCTCTCTCTTCTGATAGTGACGGCATGGTGATTATTGTTTCAGTATCAGTTACCAAATATTTTTTTTATAGTACATGTCTTTAGTGGTTAAAGGAATTACCATTGTATTTACCCCCTTCTAAGTCTTCAAGTATAGTTTTGTGCCTGCATTTTGCTTGTATGGCTCTCTGGATATTAAGGCTTGTAAATTTTCTTGCTTTTTTGTTGTAGTTTTTTTTCAAGTTTTCTCAGTGGGCGTTCGTATCTATTTGCCTTTGTTGCTGCCAATGTGGTAGTAACAGCTATAACTGTTATTGTCTGTCTGTCTTTGGATCTTAAAATGTTTTGATAACAACATGCATTTGGGCTCAGCTGATGAGTCATTTCAGAACCTCAAACTTTACGGTAATTGCAACAAGCCTGCAATAGGATCTCCATGTTTATTATTCATATATAATCCTATGTCTAAGCATTATTAGTTCCTGATTAGCCAGATTTCCATACAAATACAAAAGTGGCTAAGTTTAACCACAAAGATGGGATGATGCCATGAGATGTTTGTAAACACTATTGTAGTGAGAGCACAGCAGTAGTTATAATACCCCATAATAAAGCCTATGTGGCAGGATAGTGAAATGTGCTTGAAGGTGTTGGGTTTGTTATCATTAGGATATGGGCTCTCAAGAAGGAATATAAAGACAGAACTTCCTCATGATCTAGACCACTTGGGAAAATTTTTGTTCCTGATCATTTACAGAAGTATTTTACCAAGGAAGGAATATAGGAGTATTTCCTGCTTTACAGATGCGAAAATGGAGTTGTAGTTGCTGAGTGACCAAATTGTTTCACCTCTCTAACAGATGTTCCATAAAACCCATTTTCTCTAACCTCTGCTGTGCAACTAAGAGCTGCAGCTGTTGTGGTAGTATCCTGCTTTAGGACAGAAGAAAGCAATTCTTATAATCTCCAAAGGAATGTTACAAAGCCTCATGAGTTCCCTAGCAGCAGTGTGCTGCTGAAGTGGAAGTTCTTCATCTCCAGTGTGTAGTAGGTAGGGAACAGCTGTGATTTATGAGGTCTCTGTTCCCATGGGCCTGGGAAATACTGAATGTGTATATATTAATTCATCTCATGTTGAATAAGCATCAGTGTGAGAGCACCTCTTCCACGTATATTTTCTATGGTTTAAAAAATGTTGACGATAGCTTCCTGAAAGCTTTTAAGAGTGTGAGAGAGATCAATGGTTTCCTTGTTCTTGCATGCCATGCAAAGATGATAAATGGGCCTTCAAGCACTGAGAAGGCATTTGAAAAAAACCAAGAAAACCAAACAGGGAAAGCCACTAACCTGACCTCAAAGAATCTGCTGGCTGAAGGGAAACCTTGGTGAGATAGGGAAATGAAAAATTAATGGAGACTTACTTGGATGCAGTATGTTTGAGACAGCAAGTGCATTACTCACCAAGTTACTTGGGCCTTAAATAGCTTCATATGTATATATGTATATAACTAAAACCTGCTTTAAATAGATCAGTTCTTTCCTCCTGCCTCTCCAAAACCACAGATTATATTTCAGTGGTTAGATTCTTCTATTTCAGGTTTGAGGTTTTTTTCCTCCTGTTTCATGCCACACTGATGATGTGAAATATTTTATTTGACTAATTATCTTTATTTAGTGGCTAATCTGGCCTTATATGTGCTCATTTGGACACATTGGGTGATTGCTTCCTCTTTCTGACTTAAGGGTAAAATACTTGTATGGAATACAATGACAAAGGAGGCTCCTGCTCTGGCCAGTTTGCATTGTGTAGGCCGTGAGAGACTGAAAGCTCTGTATGGGACATTTCCCTACACTGGCCATGTGGTGGGATCTACATCCATCTACAAGAGTCTTTATGTTGAATTTCTGTTTGTGTTAAATTCAGAGGTTCTGAGAACCTGAGAATTGTAATATTGTAAGGTTACAGAATCTTTCAAAGTGCTTCTTCCACATTTTTTATTCTGTACCTTTATCAGCATAGACGTTTTTGCTGTGGAACCAAGAAGCAGGTGTGAAAATGTAATGATGGAAAGATGGAAGAGAAAGTGCTGCATGAAGTTAGGGGGTGATAATTTGTTCTTCAGTTTCTTGCCTTGAGTGGGTATGAATGGGGATGACTTTCCACTGTGAAGGATCAGGACCAAGGAAGGTATTTTTCCAGGTCATATTGAAAGAGAGGAGATGGCAAGTTGGTAACCCCTCTGTATTCTTAGCTTCATTGAAGAATAAAAGTGTGGTTTTGAAGTTGTAAGTGTGTGTAGATCATGGTCACACTGCAGTCATACTAAGACAACAGAATTATCTTCTTTGTAGATAGCAAGTGTTTTCATGAGTCATAGAATTAAATTACCTTTACTTCCCCTCAGCCCCTCCAATCATTTTTGTCATAAGGCTGACTGATTTTGATATCTAAAAAAAAATTGGCTCCAGTTGAAACTTACCTTCTGCTTGGATCAAGTATAAGGGCTCCACTCTGTGGATTTACTGGGGTTGAAGGCAAGCTTTCTATGAGAGGAGGGGCATCTTCTATAGAAACACCTGTTTTCATAAAGCACATTGGGATTTCATATTTATCCTACTCTTTTGTCAAACTGGGTTAGAAATTGGCTGACAGGTTTAAGCACTGCTATGGAGGAAGACAGTTGTAGTGTGATCCCATAAACTTAATTTCCTTTAGGAAGCTATGTACATAAAAATAAAGTTTTTTAGTATTTGCAGTGGCAAAGAAAAAATGCAAATATGATCAGCAGGAAATGGTTTCATGTGGGAATGTCTGTGCCTCTGGAGAAGGCTGCAGGAGGAGCTGAAGGGGTCATTCTGACAGGCAGTGCTGGCTGGTCTGACCCAGAGCTATCTGATCTAGGGAGCTCTACTTTTTTTGTTCCCCTGAATTACTGTATTTCATAATAAATGAAAGTGTTGAAAGTCATATTTTTCACTTTTCCCTTTTATGGAAGTACAGATTTTGAAGAGTATTTTTCGGGGATAGGTCACCTGCATTTCAGAAATAGCCACATATGGCAGGAAGGTAAACTCAGTCTTACTGCTGAACTTAGACTTGGACTGCCCCCTTCTGCTAGCAGGGGTTAGAGCTTGTTGTTGGTGCTCAGGAAAAAGACTGCAGCACCCTTTACTGCCGTGCTTGCTTCACTGGACCTTGGTCACAAACTTTACTTGCAGTGCAGAGCTGTTCTTGAGGTCTGCCATAAGTTTTGAATTGCTGAAGTCTCTCTTGGACTGTGTTTATTTCATGCATCAAAACTGCAATGACCAAGGCAATGTTTGGGGCTTCTCCATTTTCCAGAATTAGGTATAGAGGATTTTAAAACCTGTGGACTTCGAAGTCTTGACCAATGTAGAATTATTTTTGTTAATACTTTCTACAAGTTGTCTTAATGCTTTCCTGAAATCCATGGGATTTCATATTTAGGCACTGCTGGATATAACTGGAGAGAGTTTGTGATTTTGTCAACAGAGGAAGAATTGTTTGATCCAACTCCAGCAAAAATGTTATGTGACATAATATCTCTGAAATTGCTTGAGGCTTTAAGAAATTACATTGCAGCATGAGGCTTGCTCTACTGAGTAAAGAAATTGCTAATTGATGTGGGGGGGTTTAGCTTTTCTTTATTGTTTCTTTTTCCTGTCCTCTTCCCTAGGAATGTTTCGGAAAAATGAAGACTTGACTCCATCACAGAGGTGTTTGGCTGTAAGGTAGGCTTTCAGGCATTCTGCTTTGGGGATGTTTTGTGTGCTTTATTAATGCTCTGTGCAATTTCTGTAGGTCACATTCAAGATATAGTTTACAAGCGCATGTAAAACAGATCCATGCTTTTACGTATTTGTAGTTAGATTTGTACATCTGTTCTTCTGAAAAATATCACTAGGAGTAGGTTTTATAGTTACTTAGAAAAAACATTCTAAGTTCTACGCAGTCTCTGCAAATTAATGCCGTATCAGATAGGAGACTTGTTAACAGTACACATACGAAGTAGCTGGTGAAGGAACATTGTTAAATTCTGGTTTTCAGTATTTAACTTTGCTTTTCTCCTTTCTTTATTCAGGACACTTGAAAATATTATGTTGTCTTGGGCAAGAGAATGTTGAGACATTTGCTTTAAATTGATATTATTGCCAGTTAACACAAACCTTTGTTTATTGATTCAGTTGTTGAGGGAAAAATAGAGAGTTTAATAAAGTTGAACAAACACTTAGGAAAACAGCCTTCCCTTTCCTTCCTCAGGCTCAGCTTCAGTCAAACACCTCTACTAAGCAAGGAGAGACTCAGAGTTCAGGAGGTCTGTGTGAAAATGCTCAGTATGGATTGGAAAGAAATGCTATGTGTAGAATGTTTCAAGCTGTGATCACAAAAGGCAGACAAACTGCTCTTGTCCATGTGGTTTTTACTGCAGTTAGAGTAAGCAATAACATGGAGTGTGACTTTTCCTGCTGTGGAAATCCTGAAGAACTACGCAATCCATCTCACGAGTTGCTTGTCTTTGAATTACAGACGCATGCCAAGTCTACTGGAGTATTTAAGTTACAACTGTAATTTCATGGGTATCCTGGCAGGCCCGTTATGCTCTTACAAAGACTATATTACTTTCATTGAAGGCAGATCATACCAACTGCAACAGTCTGAAGCAAATGGGAAGGAAGATACAAAATATGAACAAACGGATCCTTCCCCAAATGTAAGATGTATGACTCTTGCAGTGCTGTTGCTTATGTAATCATTGCATGAAAAGCTTGGTTTGCACTCTTCATTTACAGGCATAACTGCTGAGCTGTATCTGGAGTTCATTCATCAACAGAATAGTTTCCTGTTGAAAAAGTTATATGCTTATTTTTTAGGGCAGGTTTTCTCCATGGTTTCCAGTCTGGATCTTGTGGATAAAAGCAGATTAAATTGGAGCTTCCTAACGAGCTTATATGGTAAAAAGCCATTTAAAATTAAAACAGTTCATGCATGTTCCCTTCAAAGCATATGCTGTGCATAAAAACCTAGTCATATGTAACAAATTGAAAAGGTTGTAGAAATAGTTTCATTTTTCATGCTTGCAGTTGTGTAGAGAGGTATTAAAGATGGATTTTGATCAGAAGGTGTAGTAAAAGATGTACTAGCCGTAACACTATGATTAGTACTCCAAACCACATAATTCTTTTTTTCTCTTTGTTCTGTTATTAGAGACCAAATATGTAGAGAAGATAGTCCAGTTCATCATGCCTTACAGGAGAGATTGTATGACCTGAATTTAAATTAAAAGCTCACAAAACTTGTTACTTTTAAAATTTAGTTCAATTAGTTTAATGCCCAGGGTATGGAGTATTATTTTTTCACTCTTTTCATATTCTCTTAAATAATAATGTATCAGGCATTTAAATTTGCATGTGCCTAAGATAATTCTTTCCTCACCTAAGAGGCAGAATTATCATGGGGTCAATTGGAACACTTCGCATGGATGGCTTTTGCTAATTCCATCACCAGTTATCCGTGTTCAGCTTATCCTGCGGAGACCAGCCGGTGCTGGAGCAGATGAAGGCGTTCTCACATGTAGCTGCTTGTCTTGTCCTACCATCTAGAGGTCACAGCCCCACTGCTGGGCCAACAGGGAGTGCTTCCCAATCGGCTGGGGCATCTCCAACCACTTCCCTCCTTGGAAAGTGGGCGAGGACTCTTTGCATGTTCCATTCTACCCATCTGGTGTGGTTGTAGTGACTTGCACCGCAGGAAGGTAAACTGGTGGCTGGAGGATGATAACACTGGAAGCTGCTCCACAAGTTGTCAGAGCACATAAGCTCACACAAGGGAGCAAGTCAGGAAGGGTGAAGGACGCAGGGAGAATTCCTTGCATAGATTGGCATCACATGGCCCATGCTCTGCTTTGATGTGCTGTATTGACAAAGTTGTAGACACTTTTGTTTCTAAACATTATTTTGGCCCAGTAAAGTCTTGTGTACTAAAATCCTATTTCTGCAGAAAAGTGTTATGTAGTGTTATGTATTGCAAATGAATGGAGGTAAACCAAATCTGCCTGTATCAGTACTTCTGGACACACACCTACTGATTGCCTGATAGGGCTTCCTGGCTTTTTACCACATAAGCTTGCTAGTAATCAGGACAAGTCAATAGAAATAAATGTAAACCTGTGATGGCTTCTTCTTTCAGGTAAGTGGTTTTCCTTAAAATTAATTGCTCCTAAGATGCTTGAAACTTTTGCAATTTATGCTGCATTAGCTTTGGACATAATAACAAAGAGAAGCTGTTTATGCTCCTGATACTTCATCTCCCAACTGGTGTTAGAGAAATCTGGCTGCATTTTATAACACCAGTGAGTATTGTGTGCTTTTGGAGAAAGATGAATGATACAATTTTACTGCATTTGCTGCATCAATTAAAATATTCATTGTCTTGTTCCTGAAGAATGTTTCAATATCATTAACTTTACATTAATACTTTAAATTTGTTATTATTTCAAGAAGAATAAATTGTTAGGTAATTCAAAACAAATTGAAATGTAGTGGGGATCAGCAAATGTTAATGTCATAAATAAAATTTAAAAAATCCTTGAGCTGAGTTACAGTAAGTTTCATTTCTTGTTAAATATAATTACATAACCAAAGTAGTTCATGCCAGCCTCCTCCTCTATACTGTGTGTTGACTGCATGATGTTAACTTGGTTTAGTACTTTTGCTGTGTTCATTGCATGTTAAATGAATCAAGTCACCATATTAAAACTTACCTCTTATATCCCTCCTATTGTGCCTTTTTGCAAGCTATCAGTTGTTGGTGCTCAAAGTGGTGTCAACTCTCAGAAATTAATATCTGTCTTTGTAAGTTTCTTTTTATTATGGCTACCCTTAAAATACAAGATTCCTGTCAGCAGATATCTGCTTTCTTGCTTATTATGCAGAATCTTCCTACAGGTTATAATGTTCTTGCTTAATTATCTGTAATTTTCTCTGAGGTACCAACCTCCCCCGAATAATTTGCTTTAGTGCAATTCAATATTATGTATTATATGGTGATTTTTTATCAACCTAAGAGCAAGTTCATTCAAATAAAATTTTTGAAGATTCCTCTATACTTTTTTCTGTCTATTTTTATATATTATACATGTTTATGCAGTAATATGTTTCTGAAATTTCTGAGCTCTGTGAGTGTTTTACCTTTTTTTCTTCAATGAGAAAGTTGCTTCTGAACCCTTTTCTCCAATTAGGTATCTAGCTTTCAACCCAATTGTATTCCCTTCTAATTTATGCACATTTAGTTTTGTCCTGGCACTGTCGTCTAGCTTAAGTACCTTCTTCCCTTCCCAGTGTTGATTATATTTGATATTTTTATACAGGTATGCCCAATTGTTCATCAAAACTAAATGAGCCAGGTCTTTCTACCTTTCTACCTTTTTGTTGTAAAATAATTTGTATATCCTGCTTCTTCTGAGGTCAAAGTTATCCTGCATCTTACAGTCTTTTAATTCCTTGCCAGAACAGTTATTTTGCTGCTGAAAACTTTAAAGAGCAAATGAAATTAAACTTCAAGTTACTTCATCCTTGTGAAAACTGACCAACCCTCCTGTGTGACCGTGCAATCCAGTGATTGCCCATTTATGCCTTGGCAAAGAAGGTTTAATTAATAACCTGGTTAATTAAATAATAGCAAGTGAATGAATGCTTTACCAAATGCATTTCAATAGGTAACTGAGCAATGATTTTGTTGGTGTCAGTGCACAGTGTTGTAGTCTGGTTCAGATAATTGGATCTAGTCTGAAACTAACTTGTCATGAGAAAACACCACCAAAACCCACCAAACAGCACAACACCACACCTTCCCACCAAAAAAAATTCAAACAAACCAACCCCAAACAAAATGCTAGAAATCTGGGTTTTCGTCTGATCTGTTTCTCTAATCTGACTCAGCCTGAGAACACAAGGCAAACCTACAGCGAAGGAGAGCAGGCAGGGCAGGACACAGCTTTGCATTATCCCTGTAAGTGGTATCAGCATTCTGGGATTTATAATTATTGAGTGAAGTAGTACAATTTAAAAAAAAAAAGTTCATTTTATGGCAGAGTCCTGTATAAGGTTCATTATTTTTTCTTGGAAAAAATTTTGTTGAAACCCTGATGCTTTTCCTTAAAAGAAGTGTTTTCACCTCCACAATTTAGTCAAGAACCTTCAGAGAGGTAGAAAGCATATTTAATGTTGAATAGGCAGATGAATGTTTTCTGTTTACTAATAAAAAATTTGCTAAATAGAGGAAGTGGCACAAAGCAGGTCTTTAAACAGAGGTAGCATTATTTATAAGTGGCCAAAACATTTTTTGAGACTTTGTGGTCATCTTCAGATGGAAAGCACCTATTTTATATATTCATGCTCATGTTTTAATTTGCATGTTACTGTTACCAGCTTATAAATACTGTTTTTCATGAAAAATTGAATATGGCTTCTATTTGCCGCTTAGGCCTTAAAGTGAGATCCTTGCAAATGTCTTCAGAACTTTGGGGTGGTGCCTTCTGATATTTACAAATACCAAACTTTTGCATTTGTCAGGTACTGCATACCAGAATTAAAGATTCATTAGTTTTAGTAGTAACTGATTTTATGAATATTCATTTCTATTTAAGATCCGGAAGGTGTTAAACCAACTGAACTTTACCTCTGGTCTAGCAAAGAGAGAGATTATTAATAGTTCTAGAATAACAAAGGAATGCTTTTAGAAAATTAATGTCCTTCGTGCTGAACTCTTGTAATAGAATAAAGTATTAAAATGAAGTTTATTAGAAAGCAAGTAAAAACAAATAATTAAACACCAGCTTTAACCATTAATAGGTAGTTGCCTCCTGAATTATCCCGTTGGTGGTTTTTTTAATAGCTGGGATTCCTGATCCTCTCTGAAATGTCTTCTGAGATGAGCCAAGTGAAATATATGCAATATCCTAAAATATCCTCACCATTTTACAGCTTTTCCAAGTCTGATTTTTATCACGTTGTACCACTTCTTAACATCTGTGCAATTGGGTGAACCTTTGATACTGTGTGTCTTGCCAAAGTGTGCGCTTTCAGTTGGACATTTAATGCTCCATTCTGTTTCATGGAACAGAATTGCCCTTTATTTTGGAACTAGACGTGTGGAGCTGTACTCTCAGTGAAGCAGGATGTTATCTTTAAAAGTTTGGGCGGGTGTACTGGAAGCAGCATAGACAGAAAGATTCTGGTTATATTTTTGTTCTGATGCTTCAAAGAAAAGTAGATTGATTGTTTTCTTCTCAAGTTTAGTATCTGTAGAATTGTAAATTAAAACTGTAGTGTTTAAATATTGAGATTACATAAAATAAAAACTTGAAAATTGCATTTAAATGAATTAGCTCTCAAACTTCTCATTTGTAGGTGCTTGGTTTAGTATTTAACTAGGGACTTTCACAAAACATGCTATCTGCCCTCGGGATGTGGATCAGACTAGTGACTTAGAGCGGTCAGTGTCAGGCATCTACTGCTCTGTGTGTTCTGTAATAGAACCTGAGAAATGTTCTACTAAAAATACATACTCTTTACTGTGGTGGTTATAGCAAAGCTGAGTTTTGAGAAAATCTGAGCAGGTCCTACCTGAACAGTGCTTTTACATATCTGGGAGCATCTTATTTGTCCTGTTACAGCTTGATCAATCTAGTTGGGAAAACAGGTCTGTCTAGAACTTATTGTCTGAAATTCGTGATGAAATTCATAAATCATTTCAGTATTTTAGTTGGTTTAGAATTTAGATACTGTAATAATCTAAGCGAGATGATTGATGTATTGAGTTGGGAAGCAATTAAACACCTGCATTATGCCAAAGATTCCTGAAAAGAAACTGAAGCTTTGCCATTGTTTTGGAATTTCTGCAGTACTAGTAACTTGTCCTAGATTATATGTTTTGTGTTATGATGTCTTAACAATTTAACTGCTTCAGTAATTTGACAAGAAAATAAGAAAAAGTAATTTGAGTTGCAAAAGGTGTTCTGGTTATTAAAAGGGCTTTTAGAGGCTCACTGTAGTCGGACTGGATTTATTGTGTTGGCCAGGAGAAGTGATGCTCACAACTTGATCAATATAGCAATATTCCTTGAGTCTCTATAAAACAGAGATTTTTTTATGAACAATTTCAAAGTTGCTAATATATATATTACTGAAAAATTAACATATGTATATATCTGTATAGGGAAGGAAGATTATAACTTGCCTTTATTTCCAGAAGATAAACAAATAGATTATGCTTACAACATCTCCCATCTTAAACTTTCAGATAGCCGTGGCACAGAAACTCTTGATCTGTGGACTCTCCTTACTCTTCCACATGACTATTACAAAAACTTTGCCTGTGGAATACAACATTGATGATAACTTCAGAGCTACAGCATCATGGCCTGTAAGATTTTTCTACCTGTATGTGTCTCTTATGGCTGCCAGACCCAAGTATTATTTTGCATGGACATTAGGTAAGTATATGTTTAAAAATATAATAATAACAGAGAGGGCATGTATTGAGAGTCATCTGAGATGTGCTCACTTAAGTATGTATTAAAAAGTGGCAGTGCCCTCTTGAGGCCTGCATTTGTATGATTGCATTTAAGTATTTTGAGGTATTAAGTACATTGAATAGTATCTCTCTTTTTGAGAAACAAAAGCTACCAGAAGTGTAAGCACAGTGTTGAGAGAGTGTTGCAAATGAGATCATAGTCTCCTTTACAAGTCTGAGTGAAACCCAAGGAGTTTTGGAGAGTGATAGGGTTTCAATGAACAATAACTTGAAAAAAAAAGTTGTAAATCCAGTCTGATGTACAATCCTTCTTGTTTGTTTGTGGGTTTTTAAATTTATTTTGATACCCTTATTTTTGGAATATCTTCAGAGTTAATTTTAAACTCCTTCTGCAGTTAGTTATCAGTAATTTGCTTGATGTTATTCAGTCATGAAGGAAAATTAGTACTTTGGAATTCAGATGCATGATACTGTTGTTAATATTAGCTGGCATTTTCAGAATTTGATGGGTGACACTTCAGTTTTAGTCTTTGTTTACTAAAAGTTTGAATGACTGGTGGGATAACATACTTAGTAACTTAAGACACTTGAATAGATTATATAGTTTAAAGAACATTTTGCATTTCCCTTCATGTTGTAAAAAAACCAACACATACAACAGGAAGATGTTTTATTTAAGTAAGCTGACATCTTGGAAGTGGCTCACACAACAGATTTCATCAGCTTCCTCCTCCTCTTCAGTTTTACATTTTTGTCTCATAATTCTTTTGAGAGAGAATCTGTGGGAACAATGCAGTAAAGAAAGCTTTAGTGTAGCAGAGCAGCATGACTCATTTACAGCTGCTGGTTTCATTCCTGGTCAATGAATGGAATGCTTTCAGCTTGTCTGGATATAGCAATTCTGGGGCTTGTTGGGGAAAGAAATACTTCTGAGTATTGTGCTCTTACACACCCGTATCATCATCTGTAAATAGCAGCATCATCTGAAAAGTGAATAATCTTAGTTGGGGTTTTTTTGCCTTGGATTCCTCCTTGTGCATTTGCTAGTGGTATAGAGCTGTCATTCCTTTGGTAGATACCAAAGAAAATGAACTGTGGCATCGTTTGTTAAATAGATTTTTATTGCCTTCTTCTTTCCACTTTGTCTCATCTAAACTTAAAATGGTAGGAGTAGAATGTGAGGGGCTTTAACAGTTTTACTGGATGTTACATCTTTGAGTTGTACATTATTATTCTTTACACTTAAAAAAATATATGTTAATGAAATGAGTTACTTAAAATGAATACTAAAATACTAGTTAATAAAATGAGTACTTACTCTAGTTGTAGTCTTTTCATTCTAGTTAGGAAAAGATTATGGAGTTTGTGTCTGCAGCTGTTTCTAATTGAGCATAAAACCATTGCCCAGTGTTTGAAGTTGGCATCAGTGACATCAGATGTAAAGCAAAAAATTTTGTTGTTTACAAAGATGTTTGTAAAAAAAATTCACAAGGAAGTAAAAATACTGTAAGTTCAAAACCACCTCATTTTCTTGTGTGTGGGCATCCTAATTTGAAAAGTACAGTTGAGGAAATTTTAGTGTCTGAGCTAGCAAAGGTCAGGCGAAGGTGATGACTGAAAGTGACAGGCAGTAGAGGTCCCTTGCATTTTTCTGCATAGTCCAGAGGACAGTAGCAGCTTTTTCTCCTAGGGAAAAATACTGTTTGCTTAGAACATCTGATCTTTGACATGCACTGTAAACACTTCACATTCAGAGGTGTTTTAACAGTGCCCTTGTGCCATTAGTGGAAGTTTGACAAGCTCTGCATTGCTTAGAAAAGATTACTGTTCTCTTCTGTTAGGTTTGCACTGCTCTGTGTGATGTTCTGTGAATGTGCACCTGCTTGGAGGGAACCACACAGTTTAATCTTTATGCTTTAAACATCACTGTTGCTGCATAATGCAGAGCAAAGACATGCATCTGAGCATTGAGCTGCTGTCTCAAATCATTACAGGCAGCCGCTGTTTGTAGTCTTGATGCATCTCATTGAGTTTGTTTTTCTGTCTGATTGCTCAGGCAAGTCTAAGTAGGTGGAATGAGAGCTGGAACACCTGTACTGGGACGTAGATAGATGCCTCTCATTTTTATGCTTTTGCACAAGTTTTTGAATTGGAAGCCAGTGTGTTGCTTGGATTGTTTTCTGTTTGTTCAAGTGATCCTCAGTATTTAAAAGAAAAAATAAATGTAGCCTATAAAATGTGATAAATGTTTTGAACAAACTACATGTTGTATGATGCACAATTTGTAATACAGAGAGTTTTTAATTAACTTGTTTCTTTTTGTCTCATTGCAGCAGATGCAATTAATAATGCAGCAGGGTTTGGTTTTAGAGGCTACGATAAAAATGGAGTTACACGTTGGGATCTAATATCAAATCTGAGAATCCAGCAAATAGAGGTCTGTTTCTGACTCTTTCAAAAAAACCCATGTGCCCATGTAGGTAGTTGCTCTTAATTTCAGGAAATTTTCCTACACATTTGTTCCTTAAGGTAGTGAATATGTTCTAAGTCAGAAATTATGTATTCACACCATTAGAAAAGGATGGAAAATAGTCTGTTTTCAACATGTTCTACTCGTCAATTGACTTCCAAAATATTTTATGGTTATAAGTAGTTGAGTAAATAATTTATTCAACTCATCACAAGGTTGGGTGGGAGGATGTGTACTTTATACACGAGAATTTTGAAACAGTTTGTGACACTCTACAACTGCGGAAATAATTTGTTTGTTTTACTTTACAGTTTTCCACAAGTTTCAAGATGTTTCTTGATAACTGGAATATCCAAACAGCTCTCTGGCTCAAAAGGTATTTATTTCTTAAAGGATAGCTTTTCTCCACTGAAGTTTCTTAGATAAATATTTCTTTGAAGATGATATAACATTTAAAGCTAACCCCACAAAACATCACTTGTTTAGCAACTGCTCAGGACATTCTTCTTGTAATACTTGAATTAAAGCCTCTGAGTTTAGGAGTTCTCTCTTAGTGTAAATTATCAGGTTATGATAGAAACTGTTTTTCTTCACAGGCCTTAGGGAACCTAAAACTGTTAATCTGCGGAGGCGTCTTTTTTCCCTCTCTTAGCATTTACCAGTGCATGTTGCTGAGAGCAGCAGGCAAAATGTACATTTCAGCCTGTGAAAGCTCTGCATTATTTTTAGCCGTAGAGTGATACAGGAACTTCCATACATGCTGTAAGAGAATTTTGTGTTCCTTCCTTTATACATGCATGACAGACATCAAACCCTCCAATGTGCTGTCAGCAAAAATTGCAAATGAATCTCTCTCAGCCGCACTCTTTTTCCTTGTCTGCAGAACAGGTATAGTGTCCTGTGAACTACATCATTCTGCTTCTTTGTGGTAACGAGAAAGTAGAAGTGTTCTTGAGTAGCGTGTGAGTGTTGTTTCCCTTCTTCCAGTCAGACTGTTGAGTTGGTCTCCTATGCATAGGTGCAAGTTTAACTGAGACCCCTATCTAGGGATCACTTAGAGGACTTTACCCCTTATTCTAGGATAGCTGGCAACAGGGTGTCTCTTTCATCAAGTTTCTTCATCGTGTGTTCTCTTTCTTCCATAATTTCATGCCTAAATATTTTGCTCACCCAATTTAAAAAAGAAATTGAATTTTATGTGATTAATCTGGTTGGCTCAATAGTCAATGGAATCTATTGCTAGGACAGTCAACAAAAAATTTCATGTTTGCAGGTATTGAAATGTAGCATTTCAAAAAGCAAATATGTCATTTAGCTATTTTAATTTAGTCAGAGAACAGAAGTTTATCAGTGTTAAAACATAACAGGAAAAGGTTGTATTTCAGCAAACTTTCAAATCTCCAAAACTGAATGATTCTAAACAAAAACTATTAGTGAAGAAGCATAACATTTCTGTTAATAATTCAAAGAAAAAAAAAGCAAATCAATTGCTCAAGGTGACAATTAAAGAAGATGTGAAGCAAAATTAAAGCATCTCCTTTAATAAGTATTTTTTAAACATAGTAGGAGAATCCTTGAGGATAGTCTAAATTGATTCTGTCACAGTCAAAGGGTGTGGAAGGGTGGATGTTGTGTGAGTTTTGTTGCAAGTAAAAAATGGTTTTAATTTATTATATATGAGGTTCATAAACAGTGGTAGAGAATATATGTTATGTTTACTAATCATTTGATTCGTTGCAGTGCTCCAGCAATTGGAGTAGAGGACAAACTCTGGATTACTTTAAACATCCACTTTTAATACCTCACTTTTTTTACCATTTATAGAAGTACCTAAAACTTTAGCCATTTCTCTCACATTAAATACCAGACATTGTTCTGTTCTTTTCTGATACTCTCTAAAGAGAAGCTGAACCGTCAGTAAACCCTTGTTGTATGTAAAAACACACTTGTAAAAAACACAGTTAATAGAGCTACAGATCACAAAGAGGTTTAGTATATATTTAATGTAGATCATAATATACAGCAATTCAAAGACATTATTATTACAGGCATGTAAGTTGAAATAGATACTTATATAGTAGCATATATCAACAATATATATCATTATAACATTTCCTGACTGGGAAAGCTGTTATGTTCTCCCTTAGCCTTTTCTTCTCTTTTCCAAAGAAACCATCTAATCCCATTTGTCTCTGGTCATGTTCGCAAAACCTCTGTGGTTCTTGTTACTCAATTCTGACATCTTTCCAAACTTCTGTCTTCTTAGAGTGGATGTAGTACTTCTGCTTAGACTTCAAGGTCTTTCCCTGGCTTTTTAGAGGCAGAGTTGATTAATTTGAGTGGATTAATTATCATTACTTTCTTTAGGTAATACTGTGATGTATTAGAAAGGGTGTTATATCTGACTTTTTTGCTGCAGCAGTCTACTGTTCATTCATGCTTTGCTGATACTCAGTGTTTCATACTGTTCATACTCAGCTAGACTTTTTCAGTAATATTACAGGAATGGTACTGGTTTGTGTCTTCCACTTTTCTTATTAGATGTTCTATGCTTTGGACTTCATCTTGTTGATTTCAGAACATCCTTCAAGTCTGCCAAGATCATTTTTGATTCTAGTGCTCTCTACTAAGAAAACAATGCCAATCTCGTCCATCCCACCTTCCACCTCAAAAAAGGAAGGGAAGACCAGGTGGAAAAATACACTTCTCAGTCTACCACCTAAGTTAGTAAAGAAATTATAGAACCAGACCAATGATAGTACCTTGTTGAACAGTTGATGCATCTTCCCAGTTCTAGAGAATTATGGATAAGATAACCTGAACCACCTACATTTGGGTAGATTTTCTCAACCTGTTGTGATGACCATATTTCCTTGGTTTGTTTTTTGGAACGTCAAACGAAACATTTGAACATGATTTATTATCGCCAAATTCATGGAAGAGTTTATGTTTACTCTTTACTCTTTGAAATTGAAGTATGATGGTTTGGTTTTTTTTTTGTATTATATCTTACCTCACTTGCATTGATACAGCTGAAACTTGGTTAGGTAATTTAGTGAGTTTTGTTCACTCCTGAATGCTTTTCAGGGGACAATTTCAGTACTTTAAAACAAATACAGATTGAAGAGCTATATCACTTTATTAATGAGACATAATTAACCACCAGTCATATACATTTGGAATTAATAGCAGAACTAGAACATGTAATATTTTGTATGTGTTTAGTGCTTTTGTGTAATAAATGTTTCTAAACACTCTTCTGTAACTAATCCCAAGTGGTTTAAAAACCACACATGTACGTACACAATTACATGCAAACTGCACCTCCTCTCCCGAGGATGTGTGGGATACAGAACCCTGCATGTATGCACTGCCTGTGGGAGATGCAGGTGCTCCAGCTTGGTGTGAACCCACTGATTGCACATGCCCACTAGAAAAGCCTGGCACAGATCCATGTGCCCGCAGCTGGCAGGGATGAGACACTGCTCCCTGGCATGGTGCACTGCACTGACAGTCTCCTATCTGGATGCAGCTACTCTGTGTCTACCAGGGATGCTCTGTCTTGGCCAAGACAGAGGTCATGGTGTTGGTGGTGTGACTTCTGGCTGTGTCAAACCAGGTTTTGATTTAAAGTATTTTGCTCTAAGATGTTTCCCTGACTCATTGCAAATTTTCCTAATGCTTTGCTACTCCTGAGACTGACAGGTTCTTTGTCAAAAATGTCTCTTTGAAATTCTCTGTTTCCAATTTAGCCTGGCCAGTGTTGCTTTCCTCTTTAAGGTGATCGGTTTTGGGTGAATGCCCTTGGATAGTTTTGTATATTACCCATGCCTCACGTTCTCATCTTAGGGGCCGCTGTGACTGAAGCCTTTTAGCAAGAGGAGGAGGTTGTGCTCATACCCCACTGAAGACCTCATAAGATAAACGTTACCACACCTATTTGACTGGAATAAAGTATATTAGGAAATTACACTTTTAATCTTCCCCTATTCAGATCCTGTCTTTTTACCTTCTGTTCTTCAATATTGACTGCATCAGTAGGTTTCAGTAAACTTTTCTATATGTGGAAGTTGCAGTAAAGTAGTTAGATTAGTAGTGGATGTTTTGGCTCCTTGTATCATTAGCTTGTCATCTTCTATGAATAACAGATGTGCATTCTCTTCTCTGTTACTTGCTATGTGGTTATAAAACCTTTTTACATATTGGTGTCTATAGCTTTTCTAGTTAAAACTCATTTTTGTATGTTAGTTGTAGGTTTGTGTTCATGCATGCTTGTGGTGTTTATTTTTGCTTTGTTAGTTTGTACCTGTTTCCATATTTCCTATTGCTTTTTGGTTTTCAGATCATTAAAGACATTAAAGAACTCTTGATGAAGCCATATCAGGACCTTACCATGTTTCCTATCATTCTTCCACATCATGATGGTTTGTCCTTGTGTCATACAATGTTGTCTTCTAGAAACCAACCTTCTTGGATTCCTTTTTCCCTTCTTCCTTCTAGAATTCCTTACTATAGGACCTAATAATAGTTCAGAGTCTCAATTTTAAAATAACAGAGTTCAGCATTCTCCTTATTTGATACTCTCTCAATGCTAGAGTATTTATTACAATTTCATTGTCACACTCACCTAATTGTGTCACACAGACACATTTTCAACTGTAGTCTCTTTATTATTCAAAGTAGAAGGTAGTTGTTAGTTTTCCCCTGCTCCTACAAGCTGCTCTCATTTTATGGAAAGCATATACCTGAGTCATCCCAAGAGTCTGTGTCTTCCAGTGCAGCTTTTCAAACACATTCTTGGATGGCTCAAGATCCCTTATTAATACCAACACCCATCTTTGGATGCTTTTGTATCACTTCGTTAGAAATAAGGACCCATGTGTGATGGCACTAAGCACACTGAGGGCTGGAATCGGGAGCTGTGAATAGCTTTGAGCATTTTCTCTAAGCTGTAATATAGTGACAACATTATTAAATAATAGAAAACTGCAATTGCATTGAAACTTATGTGTTGGAGATGAAACTGGTAAAAGTATAAATGATACCTGGGGAGGTTGTGTGTGATTTGTTTCATGTTACTTATCTTGAATTGTTTTTGACTTGCTAGAGTGTGCTACGAGCGAGCCACCTTCAGCCCCACGATCCAAACCTTCATCCTTTCTGCCATCTGGCACGGAGTTTATCCAGGATATTATTTAACATTTTTAACAGGAGTACTAATGACACTAGCAGCACGAGCTGTAAGTACCAACCAAGTATCTTCTTAAATAATAAGTTTTGTAAAAGCAAATTGATCACGTTCTGTAGTCCAAATATCCCCTTTACTGTTGATACACAATCTGTCTGATAGTGGTGTTTACTTTTCTAGGTATGAGAGCAATGGGAATCATGAATTATAAGGAGGGCTTGACTGATGGAAACAAACAAGGCTCTCCACAGCCTATAACATCTTTGTAGCTTGTCTTTTGTGGAAGCTTTTCCTCTGTATTAACTGATGGTGTATTACTATGGTATGCTGAACAGGTTGATGTTATCTAAAATAATTTGGAAAAAATCAGTGATGATGAATAGCTTAAAATTGGTATGTGGATGGTAAATATTTCTAGAGTCTGCCTCATCCCTGATTTCTGTCCAGTATTATTGTAAGGATGGTAACTAAAGAATGTTCCCCTTCAAGTAGCGCATAAAAATCTCTAGTGCAGTTATTATTTCAAGTTGGCCAGCCGGTAGCGCAGTCACGTTAACAAGCTTTTGCAGTTGCTATTCAAAACCATATGGAACCAACAAGTCTGCCAAGAAATCTCTCACAGTTCTGCCTGAGAAAGCTGTGTAAGAGCAGAGACAGGTTTATCAGTCACTCGGTGGAAAAGAGGAACAAATTACACATCAGATCAGAGCAGCATAACAGAGCACTTTTTTTGTTGAAAGAACCAGGAGAGTGAGAAATGAAGCAGACTGCTTTCATGTTGCTATACTAGCTGGGGGAAGGTGGTACTTCAGATTTAGGTTGTTACTACATCAATAAAACAGATGCTTCTCTTTCTTCACAAGATGTGGGTATAATCCTTGTTTGACAGAATTGACTCCTTTCCTTACAGTAGATACAGCTTTCTTCTTCTTCCAGACTCTGTCACAGGGAACTTTTGACATTTATCAGCCAGGGGCTGGTGCAAAAGCCAAGGTTCTGGGACAGTTCAGAGATAAAAGTTGTTTACCTAGTGAGATGAGTCCAGTAAATTGGAGTGCTCACTGCCCTTCATCCTGGGCTCCTCTAGTAGACTACATTGTATTTGCATTTCATGTGGATCAATCAATAGGCTAGTAAAAAAATATTTTGAGTTTCTGTATCAACAGCTACTTAATATTAACTAAGATATGTTAGAGGTACTTCAGCATATTTATTAACTCTGCCAGCCTTTAGCTGCGAAGTTTGGCAGCTCTGATCCCCCCTTTGTTCTGTTATTCCTAAGCATGTATGCCTTATTTTACTGCCTTTAATCATTACACATTTCATAATCAGGTGTTTACTAGTGGCGGTCATAGATTTGTATTAAAAGTTGTTCTTCAAGTCCTAAAATATAAGATTACAAGAAGTTTAGTGAAGCTTCACTGGAGCTCTACAGAACTCAGGAACAAGTCATTGCACGTGGCCATAGCAATAAACTAGAGGAAGGTGGCAGAAGGAAGGGTATGTACTAGAATTACTTGTTTGACTTAGCTTAACTAAGCAAAGACTGAGTGGGAATGTGGTATCTACAGGGCAATTAGAATAAGAAGGACAAGAATGGTAAAAAACGGTTTTGAATTATATCAGCAGGAGCTAGCTTTGGATTTGGTCTTTAGAACCAGGAGTTCTAAAGAAACTGAGAGTTGAGGAAGCTAAACAGTGTACTCTGGTGTGCAGCTTTTCAGAGAGGACTGCTTGAGAGCAGGTGACCAGGAGGTGGCAACGCTGATATCAAGTTGGGGTCAAAGGCTGAATTGAGCCCATCTTGGCTTGTCAGCATAAAAGAGTGTGAGCAAGGGTAACAGTTCAGTCAAAGGAAAGAGAGGCAAAGATTTGCTGATGTCTTTTAATTATAGACTTAAATAAGACTGAACCCAAACCATGTGTGTGTTTTGGATTTGGGTTTTTTAAATACCTTTGGTATTCAATCTTCTGAGTAGAATTTTAGAATAAAAGAAAACTCAGTGTAGAAAATGGTGTCATTTTATAAATAATCCCACTTGATAGAAATATATTAAGACTCCTGAAATATGTAATTAGAACTGATATTTTGTATATTCTGATTTATACCCTGCTTGCCTTAAAATATATTTTATTAACAAGTGTATGAAAATGGCTTAGTGTATAGAAGCTTTTGTCAGAAGCATTCTGGCCTTCGCTTACTCCAACCCTCCGTATTTGCAGAACAGCTTGGTAGAATACAATGTCTGCCTCATTCAGACAAGCAGTGCAAATTTGCGTTGGATTTAGGGTAGGATTCATTTACTTAAATTCTGTTTAAATTCATAAATGCTTAAATTCCCATGCTGAATGAAGTGCAGGGAATTTGAGCCAATTGCTGTTGAAGTTGATGGGCATTTTGAATAGTTCAAAGATACTTGACCAAACTGTAGCATTTAAATTCATCCTATGACTTTTGTGTCAATGCAACAAACTCTGAATTCTCAAGGTTTATTCCTCAGCTAACTTAGTATTACCTTCTTTTTCAGATAAGGAACAATATCAGACACTATTTTGTTGAATCCCCGGCTGTTAAACTATGTTATGATATTGTAACATGGATGGCAACTCAAGCAGCAATAAGTTACACAGTTGTGCCATTTGTACTGCTCTCTGTAAAACCTTCTTTCACCTTTTACAGGTAAGCACATTATTCCTCTTTCCTTTAACTTGGAATAGAAGTATTTTCTGTGGAAGAAGACTTCTGAAGCTGCTTTAGTGATAATTATAAGATTGATTTGTTAGCTGAGCAAACTGTATCTATTCTAGTGCTTGAACATAGTGTGTCTTGTGTACAAAAAACCATAGAGTGCTCACATTTTCCTGTCATAACAGACTTATTTTTCAGGGGGCAGGGAAAAAAAACTGACAAAAACAAAACCAGAGGATACCTTTGAAATTACTACATGCCCTTGAACTATTTTATAGCAAGACTAGATATTGACTTCCCAGAAATAACTTGTGAAAAAAGTTGAAAGCTGACTTCTGTTCACTTTACACCTTGTTACAGTACTAAATAGTGTGAGGGAAAACTTAATTTCTGATTTTCCCCTTATTTTACTTTTCTAAAAGGATATAGTAATATTTTATCACCTTACATGTAAGAGTGGTCAGTTTTATTGATTTATTATTTCTGTTTGTTTTTTAGCTCCTGCTATTTCTGTCTTCATATTGCCAGCATCCTGGTGTTGTTGGTATTTCCATTGAAAAGAACTCAAAAAGGAAGTAAAAAGCATGAAAGCGTCCAGCCCGTGTGGTCCAGAACAGTAGAAGAAGAAAGTCTTTTGCAAAAGAACAGTTATTCCACAACAAATAATAGTTTCAGCCAGAAACAAGAAATAACCTGCAGATATCAAGCATTAAAACAGTGATTGAGAAAATACTATGATGAATATATTTTGTATGTTTTCAGAAACCCATTTTTAGCACCTTTTAAAGGGGTTTGTATTTGTTTGCAAAGATATTTAGTAAGAAAAGAATGCATTACCTAGAAAAATCACATACAATAGCAAGACTGGAAACAAAACAAATTAACCCCTCCCATGCCATGTCCCTGTGGGTCACGCCTTATATGAAGATATTACCATTATTTCAATGGGCACTCAGGACTTGCAACGTATGTCCGTAGGGTCATATGTGTGCCCTTTGCTGAATGTACGTTGTGTATCCCAAGGCACTGATGGGGTGGTATAAAATTGTGTCAATCTAGGATTAACAAATGGAAATTAATTTTTCCAACTGAATGACTTGCCTTAAACCCTCTATTTACTGAAATATTGTTTCTAAGTGGGTATTTCAAGTTTGATTTTACGTGGAAAGTGTATTTCAAATATATAACACTATATGCTATAAAGAAGATAGGAAATGCAAAGTTACTAGAAGACTTTGGAATCTTTCAAAGGGAATTGCAATAAGCATCTCAATATTTGGAGGGTTTTCTTAAAGTATCTCAAACTATTACAGTACATTACAGAACTGTAAACATTGATGCCAAATTATAGTTTGGTTTCTTTGATAAAGAGTATAATTACTCTGAACAGATTAAAATGGCCCTTCTGAATGGATTAAAAACACCTCAAGGTTTACCTTTTCCAGGGATTGATAGCTCTAATGAAGTTTCTTTTACTTTAAATTACCTAACCCAATAAAACACTGCCAAGTGGGCTTTGCAGCCAGAGGGGGAAAGGCAGCCACAAGGCACAGAAGACAACGTGCAAGCACTGGGATTTCGATGAAAGTGCAGTTTTGCCCTTAAATACCAGAAATACTTGTTCTAGAATAGAACTGTTTTGCAAAAAGTGATTTTTTAATACTTAAAGTTATTTTGAATTTGCAGGCATCAGTTAGTTGATGATGCTTTCAGTATAAGATCGCAAAATTACCTTGAAGCTCCAGCACCTAGGTAGTCAAACATGAAAAGACTACCATAACCAATTTCTGTATGCCTGATAATTGATGAACATTTATCCAAAGAAGTGTGTGAATTTGAGGAAAAGTTTTTTCTTTAAGTTAGAATTTTAGATGCAAATTTCATGTCATATTACTGGGTAACATAATGAAAGAAAGAAATCCTTCAGAATATCTGACTGTCTGAATTATGGAAGTGTGTCAAGGAAACAATGCAGTGGTTATATCTATTCCCGACCATTTATTGTGATGATGGTCAGTGCTAGAGTACTACTGTTAAAGGGCTACATTTTAATTGCATATATTCTGTATTTTCTTATAATTTTTTTAAGTAAACACAAACTGTTCATCCACATGGAGTTTTTTTTTTAATTTTGAACCAGATACAAAATAATACAAGAGAAAAATAATGCAGCTGGTTGATTAATAACTAACAAATGATGGAGAAAATTTTGTCGTAATATTTTGAAACTTAAAGTTTTCTTCATATATCTAGCACCAGTCAGATGAGTATTCTTACTACCACAAGTGCAATGATGGTCCTCGTCTTTGGGGATATTGCCATGCAAAAATCATCACAGTGCTCCCTAAAGAATCAGAGGCTAAGTTAGGTCAGAAATGTTTCCTTGCTGTCAGCTCTGTGTCTGGCCCTTGGCTCCTTGCCTAAAACTGCAGGAGGAGGAGAACGTAACTTTCCATATATGTAGGTTAGCACTAATTAATCTACTCAGAAAGAGGGAACTGAATATGAAATGGGAGTGGATGAGTCTGTTTAGATGAGCAGGGGGGATATTCATTGTTTCAGTGAGAGCTGTATTATCTTTAAGATAAAATAATCTGGCTTCTAAATCCTTACTTTGATTGCCCAGGTAGATTTCCCCTTACATGGGGTTGTGGTTGTCATATGCCTCTCTGACACCAAATTATGGTTTTCTTGTTGTTAATAAGCAAGGGCACACGAGTTTGTTTGATCCTCCTTATTAGATACAGAATCAGGAAAGACATCTTTTTTGCTTTCTGTTCTTAAAGGGATATTTACATAAAATTTTACATTACATAAAAGAACAAATTAGATTTGCACATTTTTGGGTGGGTAAGTAGAAGTGGGGTTGATTCTTTCAGCATTTGTTGCTCTTGAACTTAAATTCATCTTATTGGTGCAGTCTCCAAATCTATTCAAACAAACACATTTGGATGCCAGTACAATATGCTATTTTCCTATTTATGTTCCGATACTCTTGTTTTATTGTTTTGGCATGCATGCCCATGTGTGCTATGGAGGCTTACTAATTCTTCTTAATGAAATATGAAACAGTGGTAAAAACTCCCAGAAAAAAGCGGGTTTAGGGTAGTGCACACTGGTACTTCAGTGTGAGTGACTTCAGAGGTACAGTTTTGTTCAGAACTTTTGTATATAGGGAAGTTAAAACAACTAAGAAAATACATTCATGCTTTTGTTGGGCACAGGTGGCAAAATACAGGTTTCAAAATTGGACATGACTTTTTTTCTTCATTATTTGAACCCATTAAGTAATTGCAGCACAAGAAAGTTATGACAATTAATTCTTTACGGAATTTAAGTGTAGTGTCCTAGAATTTATCCTTTAAATGTCCTTGCTAAGTATAAAAGTACTTTGAACAAAAATTCACTCTTCACACAGATGAAGTCTCTTGGGGACTCTGGAAAGAGGTGTTTAGTTTTAATGGCAGCACTCTGATTTTAGTCAAACTGGGGTTTTGATGTTGCTTTCCCTCTGCTTTACTCGTTTTCTGCCTTGCTATCGCACTGGATCCTTTTTATCCATTCAATCAGAAAGCCAAGAGCAGCCAGCCCCAATGCTTTAGGTAATTTTTAGGTTTTACTCACATCATTTGATAACACTGAATTTGAAAGGATGACAGTGATTACTATTGCTATTCCTGAGAAAAACTGTAGAAAGTATATTTCCTATATATGTTTTGGACATGAAGCAAACATGGTTTTTAGTATTCCTTCACTTACTAACTAATGTGTATCCAAAAGGTAAAAGTGTTTCCTGTATTGCAGATGAGCGCACTATGAAAAGTAAATACAACATATCATTCATAATTTTATGGTGCTTTGCAGATATTTGCCTATTGTGAACAGTTCATTCAGGCACTTAATGAGTTAATGTTAGTTAGTAAATGTAGTCACCCTGATAGTAACTATCTGCTTGCTTAACCTTTTTTAACTTTTATGATTCTGTATTAATGAAAGAGATATATTATGTATTTAAATAATACTTTCAGTGGTGCCCACTACGGTTGTAATCAAAAAGGCTTTGTTAGCTTTGCAATTACAGATATGCCCTTCTTATTCAAGAAACTTATTCTTCCCTGGCTATTCCTTAAGTTGACATGTAGACAAGATTTCAATAATTGGTGACATTTGAAAATGTATTACATCTAAAAATATTGGTATGCATTTCAATATGCTCTTGATAACAAATCAGACTTTAGTGAGAAGACCATGAAGAGAGACCTTAGCATATTCCCTGCCCTACACTGACATACAGTATAAGTTTTGCCAATATAGTATTTTATTTATTAGAAGAATTTTACACTTAAAGAACTTGTTCTGTGTCCCCTGGGGGAATAAGTAATATTAATATAAATGCTAGGCTTGTATGACAGGGTGCACACTAGGTGGTTTTGCCTCTTTCGATGGCATTGATTTGGATAGTGGTAAAGTGTCCTCTGATGCAGAGGAGATGTTTGAGATCATCACCTCCTGTCTAATTCATATCAAAAGTAATTTTAACAAAATCTAGATTTTTCTCTCTGAAGCTTTGCAAACAAATTGTTGACAATTTGTTTAAATACATGGTCAAATGTGTCTTCACGTTTGTATACAAATGTGTAACTGTTGCTTATATGTAAACTTTCACATGTTCAACTTTATAAGTTGGCCTTGAAAGATAAAGAAATTTAAAAGCACAAGTTACTGTAATTTATGCTTTCATTTCCCTTAAATCTTTCCCTTTGTAATTCTCATTGAATTCTGAAATCAGGCTCGAGAATTTAATTTTCATTGAAAATTTTGAAATACTACCATCTATGTTGAAAAGTGATCAGTGTTAGAAAAATAGATGGAAATAAATTTAAGGATTTTAATACGATGCAGACTCTGTATAAAAAAAAATCCGCATTAGTTTTGTGCTGATTCATCATAGCGTTTCACTACATGATTAACCTTTATGTATTTATTTAGGTCCAATAATACTCTGAACAGCATTTGGGTGTATTTTTTAATTTTCCTGTTTAAAAATCAATTGACAATATGTACTTTAATAAGTATTTAAATGCTATTCTGAATGAGTAAGCAGACACTCGTGAATTGAGCCTACTCTCATAAGATCACCAGATCCATCTGCATCTCAGCTAGTTTGCACTGTCGATTTTCATCTTCTTCACAGTCATGGTGGAAGAGGATGGCAGTGGAGAAGTCTCTAGTCGGAATGTGTCCCATCTGTGGCTGGAAGGGTTTGCCATGCAATTCCTGCAGGCAGCTCACCCTATGTGCAGAGCTTGACAGAGGTTCTACTTGCGTGTGACCCAGGCTGCAGCTGCTCTGTGCTATATCTGGCTGGATTTTTGACATGTTTGCTGTCTTAACCTAGAGATTTTGCAAACACCATGAAATCCAGGCATCCACAAAGTCACCCTGCAAAGTTACGACTACAAATATTGCAACACTGCTTATCACGGTCAAAACTAAAGGAAAAAAAGATTTCTTAAAAACTTGTTTCAGAATGGGCTTTTTGTAGGTTTTTTACAAAATGTAACCATCAAATGTATACATTTTTGTCACATTAAAAATTTAAAAAATAATTTTGCTCAGTTTAGGTATACAAATATGCAAAAGTAAATTTTGTCACTTTATCATCATCTGTGCATTAGCTGTGTGCCCAGTGATTTAGACCTGGTCTTGGTTTTAGATGGTTTTAGATTTTCTGAACCCATGTGCATATCCATATAAACATTGTGTAAACCTTGAGTTGACAAACTGTCATTACATACAGTGTGCATAAATACATTTAAAATAGCCTATATCAATATTCAGAGGAGGCTGGTGTTGAGCCCTGCAGTTGTACATTACATCTGAAGGCTGTGGGGCTCTGTTCTCAGACTACTTAAGTTTTCTGCTTCCTGAGTGAAAACAGAATCTGTTGGTTACACTTTAAGTGGCAAGTAAAGGCTTCTTTCACACTGCTGCAAAACCAACATTTATAGGTTATTCTGCTGCAGGCTGTGATAGAAAATTTGACTTCAGGCTGAGATCTGAGGTAGGGGCACTTCTGGAGGAAACTTTTGTATTACTAGTGACTCAGTCCATCACCTCTTGGCAAAAGAGACCCCTGCACAATCTTCTTCCTTCGTTTTGTTCTGTAAGGGAGAAATACCCCAGGCTGAATTTTCCTTTAGGTTTCACTGCAATATGTCATGGATAGCTGTGGCCCATGCTCTAACCAGATTAGGTTTGAAAATTGGGACAATGTAATCTGAAACAAACAAACAAAAAAAAAAATAGAGAAACAGGGTGCCTAGAGTCTGGGAATCAGAAGAGTGCAACACTGCATATTAAAGGTGCAACAATTATCACAATAATTTAAGGAGTATTTGCCTATGCATCTTTTGCCTTTCTCTGTGTTTTTCAGTTTTCTTTACATCTTTTCTTTGTATCTTCTTTTGTCCAGTGGTGTTGACTATTTCTATGAAGAATCTGCTGATGTGTCTTACTGTGACAAAGGTGTCAAAATGCTACGATAGTATTTAGGTAGTTACTCTTAAATCCCAGACCTCAGATGTGTTCTAGATCAGTTAGAAGAGAACATTCAAAATGTATTGGATGAAAAATAGTGTAAGATGGGTAATATAGCATTATTCAAAGATGTCGTAATAAGTTACTCAGTTTAAGAATTTAAAATACGGAACTTTATTCTTTCCTGCCTTGGTTACACATTCAAGGGAATAGTTTTACCTCAATGCAGAAGTAGTTATGCGTCCAACCCACCCGTTTGTTAAGGTGAGAGAACACCCCTAAAAGTGGATAGCTACAGTATTCCTAAATTTGCCTTTCCTGGTTCAGATTATAATACATTGTCAGTGAGTTTCATTTTTATTATTCCAAAATATATATTTTTTAAAAAGTGTTATTTTTCAACAGATCCATAAACTAAGTGTTGGTGTATGGTAAAATTAAAATACCACTGTTAGTTACACTGTGATTGTGATATTTTAATAATTACTTATTTCTAATTTGTCTCAGCAGTGCTGCAGAAGCAGCATGCTGTTATGTTTTAAAGGTGTTTTTAACTTGCCTATAAATGTTCTTTTCTAATTTGTGTCTTTAAATCTGATTAAACTGTAGTTTAAAAAAAGTGAACTTTGTCTTTCTAAATTCTTTGGTGTCTGTCTTGAGTGCTAAAGAACAAAATTACTTTAATGCAGTTTCTCCTTTTAGATTGCTAAATATACATTGCATGCATTTACACTGTTACTTGGAATGTTCTACTTCAAAATTGCTTTTATTTAATTTGTTTTCTAGAACTGCTATCCAAATACATGTATATAATTATTTTTCAGTAGAGCTGGTAAACAGAATTTTGAGTCTACACTCTTGTTACTTGGGAAAGGTGCTTAAGCAATTTAAACCCTTCTTCTCAGAGCATATTGCTACCTAATGAGCACTACTGCCAAATATGACAACTGGGGTATTTTTAGCTTGAGAAATTAAAACCTCATAACTGAGACATCAAACTTGGTGTTTTGAAGAAGCTGCTGCTTTAATTGATGGTTCCAAAGACGCAGGGCTAAATGTGTACCATACATGCACTTTTTTTTTCCCTTTTGAAACTCAACTAAGGCAGTTTGTTGGCTCGTGACAGTATGTCAAAGCTGGCTGAGACTCCTGGAGCTGCAGGTTTTTACCGTGTGAACTTAGATTGTTAGAGAAAAGAAGGGATATTATATGTCACTACTAAACGAGCTGTTTTTATCACTTCCTGTCTCACACTGAATCATTTTCTCTCTTCTTTTGATCGAGTATTAATTCCGCTTCAGTACAAACCTTGTAAAGCCAGAGTAACTTTCTGAAGACATCTTTATAGAGATCTCTTTCTGCCAGGGGTCCTACCCTAGAGAAATATGGAGTGTGTGGTGTTCTGTTGAAAGGCCCTACTGTAGCAACGGAATTATTGAGGCTTGTGTGTTTAGAATTCTCTTTTAACAAGCTGTGTCACAGGAGATGAAAATACTTGCCATTCCAACACAAAGGACTACAGATGCAGTTTTAGAAACTCTGGTCAATGTTGTCATTTTAACGAGAAGTAAGACTGCAATGCGAATTGCCTTCTCAAATACACATTCACAACAGAGTTGGTCATGAGTTCTTCGTGAACTAAACATTGCTGCATTTAGTGAAAAACTCATTTGAAGAGATTAAAATAAAGCACAGCTTTCTGCTACTAAGTGTTGTAAATTAAGGTGCTGGACAGAAAGAGTCATGATTAAGAGCGTTCTGGAGCCAGCAGATATTTTCCTGTGCCTATAATTAACTTAATTCCAGCTGAGTAACTTCCTGATAACATGCAGGATATTTCAGTATAGAATACAGAAGTAGTTCTAGGGAGAGGTGTCTTCAACCTATTTACTAGATGAGAGTTGGAGATCTGTCCAGAGTTTGACAGTACATCTTATAGCTCTTCCTAAGATGGTCAGATACAGTAGCAAAGGAGTTATTTCTCCATGTGGGCTGCACACTATCTTTCCAAACTGAATAAACCACAATTGCACTGTATTTCACTGCCTATGTGAATTAATCATTGGTGGGAAAGTGTTGTTCCTAATCTAAGCAGAAGGTACAAGTAGAAGAGCACAAGGATGTCAGGAGCTGGATCTGTCTGTAGCAAAAGTGGGTGATAGTGAAGAACCATACAGAAAACTGCCTTTTCTGCCTCCATATTCCCAGAGTTTGTACAGTTCCTTTTTATGCAGGAGGGAAGGGGCTACTGTTTCTGCCTGAAATTTGTAACTGCACAGTGAGAACACAGCTAATGCCTGATGGGTGGGAACACTATGATACTGGAATAAGGATTTGGGTGATGGGAGATCATGAGGGGAGATACTAATACACATTTTTGTAAAAAGTCTGAAAAAACACTGACATCTTGAAAGTGTTTCCAAATCTATTAATCTTAAGAGGCTAACACAGGCGGTCTTGTCAGACTGTGGTTTCTCTTACATACATAAAATTATATGGGTGCCTGAAACATCAGGACCACTCTTCATTGAGTAGTGGCCCTTATGCATATGTTCAGGTGGCACAGAGAGCACTTTTCAGCCCAGCATTACTGCAGGGACTCATCCTCCATTTGGTCATGTTTTGTTTCTGCAAAGAAATGTAAAGAAGAATGTGCTTTCATGTACTTAATTTTTCCCAGTTTTTCAACTGAGCCAATATTTTGATGCAAGATTAAGTAGATTTGGCTTTTGAATTTCACAGCTTGTGCCTTTGCTTTGTATTTACAATTTCAGAGCATGTAAGGAAGCTATATAGGTTATCAAGGCGTGAAGACTTTCCTAAGGTCATTGGAGAATTTCTGCTTAAAAAAGTGAGCAAAGCACTTGCTGCATGGTTTATGGTTTATAAGTATTTAGGGTATACAGGAAGCCCTGCCAGATATTTGTTTAAGAAGCAAACAGTCATGGCTCTTTACAGAGATGGAAGATCTCAGTGTAGTAAAGAATTATATCAATGCTTTGACACTTGAAACTCAGTAGCCTTAGAAATAAGCAGTAATGTGAGGGCTATGCTCCTTTCCCTGGCTGGTTTGTTGTCATCCTGGGTTTAAGCAAGATTCTGTGATCTCCTGGGGAGATGTTACTGCTATCAGAGACCATCTCTCATCCAGTTGTCCAAATGAATTAGCTGCATCCATTATTGTGGATTTGGACTATGGTGAAGATGGAAATGACATTTTACAGTCACTGGGTGCACCGATGACTGCACTGATGACAACTTGCAGTTACCAGCACTGAAAGCACCAATGGAAGAACTGTAGAAAACATTGGGAATGTCATCAGGTGGCTGCAGCCATGCACACCCTGGCCTGGGCTGAGAGGGGGATTTTCAAAATACTCATGAAGCTGCTCGGATTCCTGGGCTTCGGGGGAATCTGAGAGAAGCTGGTCGATCTCAACGTATGTGGTGGTGTCACAAAATTTCCAATATATCAAAATTATCTTAAATCAGGATGTACTCTGATGTTTGGTCTTTATATACTTTTAAGCCTAATCAACAAGGAAGGAGACTTAATCAGTAGAACAGATAGCAGCTAGCATCCCTTAGTCAGGACATCCTGGAGCTAACAAGCTCTAAGGATGTAGCAACAAGATGTTGATGTATATGTATATGTTGCCAACTTGGTAAAAGACTCAAGGTCCATGTATCCTATGGCTGGACTATGTTCATTATTATACTAAAAATCAGTCCTACAGGTAAAAGAGACCCTGCCCAGGTGAAAACCGTTCCCCTGAGCATGTGCAGAAGTCAGCTGGGGTTATATAACTTGTCTGGAAATGACAACACAGCCATAACGGAGGGTCTGCGCTTGGGAGGTTACTGACACAGCTTCTGTGTATAAATCATAGAAACATAAAATATTCTGAGTTGAAAGGGACCCATCAGGATCATCAAATCCAACTCCTGGACCTCCACAGGACAGCCCCAAGAGTCACACCATGGGCCTCAGAGCATTGTCCAAATGCTTCTTGAACTCTGACAGCCTTGGTGCTGACAACTTTCCTGCAGAGCGTGTTCCAGTGCCCAACCACCCTCTGGGCGAAGAAACTTTTTCTAATATCCATCCTAAACCTCCCCTGACTCAGCTTATGCTGTTCCCTCACGTCCTGCCACTGGTGNCAGCTTCTGTGTATAAATCATAGAAACATAAAATATTCTGAGTTGAAAGGGACCCATCAGGATCATCAAATCCAACTCCTGGACCTCCACAGGACAGCCCCAAGAGTCACACCATGGGCCTCAGAGCATTGTCCAAATGCTTCTTGAACTCTGACAGCCTTGGTGCTGACAACTTTCCTGCAGAGCGTGTTCCAGTGCCCAACCACCCTCTGGGCGAAGAAACTTTTTCTAATATCCATCCTAAACCTCCCCTGACTCAGCTTATGCTGTTCCCTCACGTCCTGCCACTGGTCACCAGAGAGAAAAGATCAGCGTCTGGCCTTCCTCTTCTCCGCAAGAGGAACTTGTAACTGCAATAAAGTCTCTCTCCACTCTTTTCTCCAGGCTGAACAAAACAAGTGACCTCAGCCACTCCTCGTAGTTCCTCGGCTTAAGACCCTTCACCATCTTCGTTGCCCTCCTTTGGACGCTCTCTAACAGCTTAATGTCTTTCTTATATTGTGGTGCCCATAACTACCCCCAGGGCTCGAGGTGAAGTCCCTTTCCGCGGCGCTGCTTTCCAGCCTCTCATTCCCCAGGCTGTCCGTACATCAGGCAGCAATTGCTCACTACCCTTTCCCCCTTCTTTTCTCTCAGAGAGCAGCCGGGGGGTGCCTGCTGGCGGCTCGCCAGGGCCGTGCCCCCCTCAGGGCAGCCGAGCGCTGCGCTCCCGGGCAGCACCGCCGTGCACCCGCGGTTGCTGCCGCCCGCGGCGCTGGGCGCGGCCGGAGCGGGCGGAGCCGCCCCG
>VZRL01005283.1:732256-744994 GCA_013397895.1 Origma solitaria | reverse complement strand
GGCGGCGCGCCCTCCCCGCTCCGCGCTGGCATCCCCGGGCTCCGGCGGCGCCGTGTGCGGGCGGCCCTGGCTCGGTGCGCGGCTGTCGGGGGCACCGCACCGTGGGTAAAGCACCCCGCGGGTCCTCCGGCCGGGGTCCCTGTCACCCCAGTCCCGGGGGTGGGGGAGCCTCCTGTACCGTGGTTCTCTCTTGTTGACACGGGAAGGTAGATAAGGGCTCGACCCGTCAGGAAAGTTTTTGGCATCTGATTTCCAAGGTAAAGAATAACAGAATGGGTGATGTTGGGAGGGACCTCCCCAGGTCACAGGGTCTAACCCTTGTCCTCAAGTGGGAGCAACAAGAGTGGATCGCCAGGACTGTGCCCAGAGGACTTCTGTGTGTCTCCAAGGAGGGAGACTCCACAACCTCTCTGGGCAACCTGTGCCAGTGCTGGGTCACCCTCACAGGAACAAAGTGTTTCCTGGTGTTCTGAGACTCCTTTGAATCCTGAGAAGGGCAGCGGAGCTGGTGGAGAGTCTGGAGCACAGGTCCTGTCAGGAGCAGTCCGGGAAGTGCTGGGGGTGTTTAGCTTGGAAGAAAAGGAGGCTCATAGTGACCTTATCACTCTCTACAATTACCTGAAAGGAAGTTGTAGTCGAGCGGGGATCAGCCTTTTCTTTTCTCCCAGGTAACAAGCAATAGGACAAGAGGATGTAGCCTCAAGCTGTGCTGGGGAAGGGGGGTTTAGGTTGGATATTAGGAAGAATTTCTTCTGAGAAAGAGTGGTTAGAGATTGGAAAGGACTGCCCAGGAAGGTGCCGGAATCACTGACCCTAGATGTGTTCAAGGAAAGACCACTTAGTGCCATGGTCTGGTTGATATAGTGTTGTTTGTTCATAGGTTGGACTCAGTGGTCTCTCAGAGGTCTTTTCCAACTTAATTGATCTGTGTTTCAGTTTCAGCCCATTGCCTCAGGTCCTGCCACAGGACATCACTGAAAGAGTAGCAAAATGTCTTGAAGGTCTTTGTCACTTCTCACATATGCTTAAAAATTGGTTGGAAAAGTAATTTCCTCTCTATAACTTTTGGTCAAGGATTAACGGGAGAAATAATACAGTAATGCATCTTTTGCTGGAAAAGTGTTTGAATTGCTACCTGGTTAATTACCTGACACTCCTTCCCCCCCATCAAATAGTAAAGAAAAGGAAAGAAAAAGAAGATCTTTTTCTAAGATCAGAATGTGTAAGAAAACCCATCTTTTTGTCTACTGGATAGGCATCTGTTCTTTGTTCTGCAACAGTCTGCTTGAAATTGTGTGACCACAGCTTATGAAATGGTGCCATATTAATTTGAAGTTCTACGTCCCACAATTCACTTTTTCCTTAAGTGGAATCACTCTAAAAGTTAGATTTTTGTCATATAACTTGTGTTTGTGACTAACAAACCCTTGGTTTTATGATACAGAGAAATCTGTTGGTCATATGAGACTGTGTAAGATGATGCAGACTTTCTTCTGCTGGTGTGTGTTTTATATAGGTTTTGACAATTGATTTGTGTTGGTTGGTATAATTTTTAAAAAACCATGAATATTGGTAACTGTTTCTGTTTGCTTTCTTTTATTTGATGTATTTAAAACCTGAAATAGCAATTTGTAGGATTGAGCATTTTGTATTTTGTTTAGGAATTGAGTTTTCTCTTTGAATTCAGATGTTCCTAGCAATATGTTACTGTTCATTGACCATACTTAAATTTTATCTCAAAGGTGGACAGATTTCTCTGATAAAGTATAAATCCTATTATCAGATACCTCACACTTTATTTTAACTGATTTTTTAACCAGGGTAGAATATAGGCATATCTGATAGTTGCTATCAGCTGATGACCAGCATTGTATTTTAAATATGTATTTACATCTTTCCAGTCTTTTTGTATGTAATCTCCAGTCTCCTTGGTTTTACTAAAAAAAAAAAAATTTAAAAAATCCATCACTACAATATTTGGAAATGGCTGTTGCCTTGAATGTGCAAGGTAGAAAAGAAGGACTTGTGTATCTCCAATTTCCCGTACTTCTTACTGTGTGTAGTTAGAATGGTTACAGCCATAGAGACCTCCTTTTGTGCAATTTTTTTTTAGTTATATTGATTTTGGATTTCAAAATAAGAATGTCTGTGTGTCTAACTGTAATTCACTGTTTGCGTCTTTTAATATTTTTGAGTTACACTACTTTGTTCTTTGTAATCAAGTAACAAAAAGTAAGATAATTTATTAAAATGCTTCTCACCTTGATAACAGAAATGTGGTTAAGAGAAGTAGAATAAATGTTTCTAGATAAATAACGAAAAGCAGAAATGCAGCATAAGGTCATTAGTCACACTGGAATTTCAGACACTGGAGAGGAGGTATGGGTGTAGACTACTTACGGAAACTTATATTTGTTATTTCTCTCTGACTCGGAATACCAGAAATTAATATTTTTAGAGACTCATTTCAGCTGTTCTGAAAATTTGTTCTCTAAACAGAATCCTGGTTGACACAGTCCCAATAGAAAGAATATTTTAAAATATTTGCCACTTCATGTGATGCTTGACCTGTGATCTCTTCATATTTAGAAAGTATATCCGTTTAGGAAGGGATTACAATAAGGTGTCGTAAAGGCTGCGTAGTGCTTGTGTTAGCAAGATTCTGTGTGGTGTGAGTAAAGGTGATGTTTCAGCTTGTTTTTCGTTTCTTTATGCCATCATAAAGCATAAAAACGTGAGAATATGAAACTGACTTACGGTAGTTTTTTCTAATAAATTTCATGTGTACAATTCCTGTGTTTCACTTTTTTTTGGATCTGATTTGAAAAGATGGCGTTACCAGTTCCTAAGGGTGAAATACTGCTTATTTACACATTTGAGTTGTACGTGCTCAGATTTCAGCAGCACAGTAATTATTTCCTTTTACAGTTAGCTGAAGATCTGCCACAGTGTTGCATGTTGGGAAGGTGGCTTTTGTGTCTGGAAATGGAAGGAAGCATTAAAAAGTAGGCAACAGTTTTTTTATTGTATGATGAAAAGTACGAATTTAATGTATTACTATCTTGACTTTCTTTTTTGTTTTGTTTTCAATAGGTGTTCTCAATAATGTTAGTGTTGTTGACCAATTTTGATATTTATTAATAAAAGATCACTGCACAATAAAAATATGGGGAAGAGCTATGTAAAATATTATGATAATTGGAAAATTTAATGCATAATAGTATTTGTTATATAGTTAGGAACTGATAAGAGGTTCTGAGAATACGTAAAATACCTGCAGTTGTGAGTTATCCGGACCTCTGCTGTCAGTGCTGGTGCTGTTATGAGGCACTATTTTTTTGTAAATCAACACATTCTTGCACTTTTTCCAAAATAGTGATCATATAAGTCTGCTTCAGCTCAGGATGCGAGAGCCTTACAAAAACAAGTTAATCCCTGTGCAAACATTGCCTTCACCTGAGCATTTGTGTACTTTATATCTTTTCATAGTATTTGGTGTGTTGTTAGTTTTGTAAAATACCAGGATTTGCTGCCCAAGGGCATTGTGAGATTTCCAAGCATGAAAGTTTGGATTCTGAATGAAGAGCAGGCTTGTGCACTGGAAATTGGCTCGCTTAGGTGGGAGGTAAAAATAATAGCATTAATCCTTTTTGGAAAGGGGATTGGTTTCCAAATAGAATCCTGGTTTTAGTTGAGATTTTTGTTATAGATTGTGAAAATACTTCTGCTGTGTCAAAGAAAAAGTAAATGTGTTAATTGAGCAATTAAGGACTGTTTATGTATAGGATGTTTGTGAATGATACTGGTTTTGCACTGTATTTATGAAATTGGGCAGGGATTAAGTTCTTATCTAAAATTTGGTCAAGGGTAAGCCTTAGAGTTTTCTTTTTATTCTGGGGCTGTTTGAAAACTATATGAATATAAATTTCAGGAGCTTTTTTCATTAGAGGAACCAGAATGGAATTACTTCTCTAGCTAGAGACTGTTCTTCAGACTCTTGCTTCAGTTTTTATGATTATTTAAAAGAAATCTGAAGCATTGGAAGAAATCACACTTTAGTCACTAGCACCCTTTGAGTCAGTGCCTAATTTTCATATTATAATAGCATAAATGTTTAATAAAAGGTCGACTGTGGCTGTGCTCAAATGATGTTGGCTTCCTGTCATGAGTGAAAGTACCATGAGCAGACCCATTCAGGCTTATTCTGGGTGTCTTCTTTGTTCTTGGCAGGGAAGAAGGAAAGCAAAGTTTCCAAAAATTTTAATACCACCCTTTCTTAATTTACCTTTGTTTCCAGAGTGGTGGGGGAGGCTTTTGTTTCTTTGGTGGTTGTTGTTGTCCCTAAACTGTGCTTTCCTGAAGCCCTCCAGTGATGTTGACCTTCTGGATGCTCTAACGAGCTTGCCTTAAAAGGGCCAAATAAAAGCATGAGGATATAAAATGCATTATTATAATAGTTGATTTTGTGATTCTTGTTTTTATAAAATAGACCGTTATTAATTCTAAGAAGGTGATATTATGGGACACTGAAGCATAGGGGACAAGAAATATTAATATTCTTGGAGATGGTTGACTGGTACAAATCTTTTATCATTTTATAAAAGTAATATTACCATGGAGTTTATAAACACATCTCTAGATTCATTGGCATCAGGTGTGTTGCTGTTAGTCAAAGGTTTAAGTTGTCTCTAAGGATTCAGTGCTGTGTGTAGGCAGAAGCTGCACTGTCACTGGTATTTCTGAAGCAGAGTGCTTATCTACAGTGCAGCAGGGCTGCCTGTGCCTTTTGGAAATATGCCCATAGGGAACATCAAGGGAAGAATCTTACTTTGAGGAAAAAGCAATGCTGAATACTTTCTTTCTTTTCACACTGGCTAAGAATTAATTGGTGAACTTTTGATAGCATTTGCAGAGTATAATTCATTTGGTGAGACATTTTAGTTGTGTTTTGGGGATGTTTTTAATACAGTTTCCAATTTAGTATTTGGTATGGAAAATAGCATGGGGATTGAAGGTGCAGCTACAGGAGAGAAGCTGAGAGACTGCACAGGAAAATCAGAAAATGCCTGTGGTGGCAGTGGAGCTAGGGGAAAATCACATTTCATGAATTTCTGTTGTCCTATGTAAAAAATAACGGGAGGCATACAGGTGCATGTGAATAGCTGATGTGATTTTGGGTGCCTGCGAATATCTGAGACACCTGCATAGGGCTGTAAGATGCTGCTGTAGCTGCAAGGGAGGTGGGCTATTCTGTACTGGTGGCTGGATGCCAGGCAAGATGCCAACTTTCCTGGTATTTTTGTGTCTGAAATGGCAGTAGGAGCCAATGTGGCCACACTGAGTCAGTAAAATCACTGTTTCTTTTCAAAGCTTTCGTTTTTTGGTGTGGTTTAGTGGGTTTTTTGTTTTTAAGTTTGCAACCTCTCAAATTGGCTCTGCCTCCTACTGAAATAAATGAAGACAAATACATAACACCACTGTTGTGCTGCTCACCCTTTGATGGTAATTTAACTGTACGGTAAATGTGACAGACCTTTTGTGTTCTTAGTTTATTTATAGCTTTCTTGTGGGACAGACTGGCTGCTTGGGCAGTGCCTAGGAAAACTGCTGCTAGGCTTTGTGTGTCAAATCTAGATTTATTTTTTTTTACTGGTTTTAGGTGTGGGTTTTAAACAATATTTGTAGTTTCTTTTGTCAGTAGACATTCATGTGTACCTGAATTTCATTTGCACGTATGCAGAGCTGCTGTCATCTTAACTGAGGTGTTAACTGGCATTTTTTTGAGCAAGGCATTTCTGTAATGTGGGTCATCTGATGGCTGCAGTGCTGTAGGTGAGCTCAGGTTGCACCTGAACATATCCTGGCAACACTGTGTATGACTATGTATACTTACTTGGTAAAGAAGATAGGATGGTGTAATACTGTTGCAGACTATGTAAGCAATTTAAAGTGGAGCTGGATTATTTGATTTAAATCTCTAAATCTAAACTAACTTCTCTGTGCTAAGCATGGTGAGGTTTTTGCTGGCTTCCTCTCATCTCTTTTTGTTCCACTTCAATTGGAAGTGCAGAAAAAATCACTGTCTGCTTTGATTGGAGAATAAAGTAAGAACATTTGCCTGGGAAAGCCACTAGTCTTTGGCTTCTCCCTGCAAGAGAATAACCTAAGCAGTAGGCTTTAGCTGACCCTAGACTAAAGATTTTCCTCTGCTGTTACAAGAAAAAGCCAGAGAGCATGATCATGTCAGCCACTGGTAAGGAGAAAGGTGTGAAGAGGTGGTGGAGTCTTGTATTTAGCCCCACGACCTGTTGGGAATCCCGTGAAACTAAATTCAGGTGCAGTGAGTGACTCAGCTTCTGTTGCTGTAATGTGTGTAAATTTGGCACAGCGATACTACTGGTGCTCCAAACTTACTGGGCACCGCTTTTTAGGAAGTCTGAAATGGTTCTTAATGGTCTGCCTTAAGAAAGAAAAACATTTGCTGTCTTGCATATTAGCGGTTAAAAAATATAATCAGTTAGCAGAAGCCATGTTAAATTCGACTAGCAAGTTAACAACGTGCTATCACGTGCAGGCATGTCTGCATGAAGTTGGTGATTTAGTAAATGGTGTTTCTCAGAGTTCCATATGGCTGCAATTTAGATAGAATCACTGTATTTTTTAATGCTGATTAGTCTCAGGGTTACATTGTAAATAACTGGTATATATAAGGTATGTAACATATACAGATATTCCTGTAATGCTGTATATACAGAAACTGCTATGCATTCCATTCAAAATATTTATTTAGACAACACAAAACAGTTAGAATAATTTCTGTAATTTTCTAAGAACTAGAAAGAGTTAAGACTTCATGGAAATGTGGTGCATTTTAATGCACATCTCCACAGTGTTTTGTTGAGGAGAATGGCAGGTGTTTGTACCCAGCTGATAACTTATTAGCATACACAATTCATGCTTTCTCATGTCAAATGTCATAGCTCTTACTTATGCTTTGCTTTTTTTTTCTTTTCCTGAAATACAGGTAAGCTCTGTTACATAGAAGCATTTTAAGTACTGTGTGAAGATGGCAAGTCTGATGAGTCAGAGTCTGTTGACCTATGTAGAAGAAGGAAATGTTCCTGCTCTGAAAGCGCTTCTTGAGAAATGCAGGGATGTCGATGAGAGAAATGAGGTAAGATGATTTTTGAAAAGGTCACTTTCACATTGCAGCTTATTAGTTACAGAATCAATAATTAATGAGATCACCCTGGTTATTTGAAATACTAATTTCAGTTTTATTTTTAAGTGATAGCTTATCTTTGCATCACCTGAGCACTGTGTGTTCAGTTTCTGTCAGCACCTCAGCATCTTTCATAGTATTTGCTTTCCTGGGTGGTGTTCTGAGCTGGAAAATGCAGCTCCACCCTTACTTTGTGAATGAACTTTATACCTGTGTTTCTGTGGCTAAGAATTGTTCCTTAGTTCACAGATCCAACTACATATGCCCTGTTCATTTTGGGGTGAAACCTGGTATGATGATAACCATTCCCTCACATCCTGGTTTTCAGTCACGAGATACTTTGTTATACAATCCAAATAGGAGCATATATTGCAATTTACCTGAATATATGCTCATCTAGAGGAAAAAATATGTACCCAGGAAGTAAGTGTAGGAGGTTACCAGGAATATGCGGAAGTCTAGATACGCAGTAGGGATTTTATATGAGAATTATTCCGAATTTGTTATTTTAGTGAATTTTTCAAATCTCCATAAGATAGAAAGAATATTTTTTGGAAAGAAGTCCAAAAATTGTGTATTTTACTCAAACCCCAAAAACATAATGCAAATATGAAAACAATGTAAAGAATTTAGCCTTACTGTAGTTATTAGATCTCGTTTCAATTAAGACAGTTTTCTTCCATTGTTGGCACGTTCATTCCATGCTGTGTATGCACATATGCTGAGGTATTTGAGATGGGAGAATTTTTAAGTTTCAGAGCATACACATGAACCTCACCACCTGGCATGTAGCATATCTGAGAAGGGGATGTTCCCTCTGCTGGCAATTCCTGTCAACAACATGGTTGAAATCAGACAGATTGTGTTGATTTTGTCAAGTGTCACTGCCTTTACCTTCTTTTCTAAATTTTTCTTCAATTATTGGTGGGACTAAATGTAGTCTTGGGTTTCATTAACTGCCTTTTATTGCAGAGATCATTTCCCCGATACCTAATATTTTCAGTCTTCTGCAGACAGACGTGTAGTTTGCATCAGTTTTAAACCCCTTGCAGGGACGATCCATATGTATAGTGATAGGAATTTGTTTAAGTGCTAGCTCTTCCTTGCAATTCAATGGCTTTGAGTGCAATTCAGTTTCCAGTTTTGGACCTGCCAAGATATTTTTTCTTCTTGGGTAGAAAGAAAATAACAAAAGGGGAATGCCTTTGGAGATCTAAAAAAGATTGCTGGCAAGCCAAGGTTTGCAAATGCCAGGACCTCCCAGGCTGCAGTGACTTGTCCAATGGTAGGATCACCCACATTGTTACCAACCATTTATATCTTGACTATGGTCAGTTGCCAGAAAAGCTGGGATGTCCCAGTCAATTTGTGTATGCATGGTTTTGTTGCACTAACACCGTCAGTTTCAGTTAAGTGGGGCAAGTCTCAGCCTCTTTGCCTTTTCCGTGCACATCCTTCTGCTTGTATGATTTCTTCTGTCTCATACCAGACACGTGAATTAACAGCTAATGATAGATGCTTGCCTTGCGTGATATACTTTGATCCTAACAGCTTCCACTTTCCCTTGATCTGCCTTTCTTTCTGCTCTCGGTACTGAAGGAGCTTCCGCCTGTTCAATTCTGAATCTTCTGTTCTTTCACAGACTGTGGGAGCACTAATCTGTCACACCACTAATTGATTTTCCTAAAAAGATGCAGGTGTGCTCCTTTATAATTTGGTTATTCCAACACTTAGGCTGTGCTGTGATGTACAGATAGACAGTACTTGATGGGCGTGTGAGAAATATGGGCACTTAGTTGTTGTGGAATGTCTAGACTCTTGGGCAACTTTTGAGAATTAATCTGGATGTCACAGATGTAGTAATTATGTTTTGTTTCTGTGTTGATGAAATCTTTGTGATGGTTACTAAAACATTGTAACATTATACTTACATTTGAGAGGCTTCTGACAAAAAGGGAAGGATGTTTTCTGTACTCCTATAGAAAATTTTACATCCGTCTCAGAAAACCAAAGTCAGTGTATGACAGTTCCTGCAGGAGGGAGTAATTTTACCATCCACAACCTCTCCTTGCCCAGATATACTTTTATTTGGATAGTATTATCCCTTTATGTTATCCAGTTGTGGAAGGCAATCCGAGTGATAACAGCAGTAACCGTTCAGAAGGTGGTGAGATGAATGGTCAGGCTTAAGTAGGGGTGTTTGTGTGTATTGCTGAAGCATTGTTTGGAAGGCATCCCTGGAGATTATCTAGTCCTGTGTCCTGAGGTGTGTTGCTTGGAGCCTGTGTCTGGTGCAGGTCAATCCCAGCCTCTCTTTATAGAGATTCAGTGCAGTTCCCTCTGGATATCAAAACCAGAGACCTCTACTCCTGTCTGCCCAGCCTGCCAGTGTCCCTCTGGATGGCAGCACAAGCATCTGCTGCATCAGCCGCTCCTCCCAACTTTGTCCAGGCTGCAAAGGTGCTGCATGCGCACCCTGTCCCATTGCTCCAGTCCTTAATGAAGGCGTTAAATAGGATCCCAGAATTGATTCCCTGCACTCGTGGCTGCCCTCCAGCTGGACTTTGTACTGCTGATCCCAGTGCTCTGAGCCGAGCAGTGCAGCCAGTTTCAGTCCACCTCACTGTCCGTTTGTCCAGCCTGTACTTCATTAGTCTGTGTGGTTGTTGACAATGTTGAAACCCTTGCTAGATATGGCATAAACAACGTCTCAGCTCTTCATCCACTGGCCAGTGATGTCATCACAGAAGGCAGAGTGGTCAGTCATGATTTCTGAAATCACTTGGCATGTGTATTCCCAGCTTGTTAACTTGCATAACTTAAAGAGCAAAAGTTATGACTGTTTTCTCTTCCTAAGAGAGCTGTTCTTTTCTAAAAAGTAGTGTTTTATTTCCTCTTGATTTTTTTGAGCATTTTAATTAATTTTTTTTAAATGACCAGACCTAAAAATTACTTCTTGTTGATACAAAATATACTTTAGGATCAAAAGCAACGGTGTCCTTTTCAGTGTATACAGCATACAGTTATAACAACATAAACTTACGTGGCAGCATAATTTTTCTTTGTGAAAAATTACATTATAGATGTAATTAGGAAACAGCTGATAGGCCAGAAAGCATTTTTGAAAGAATCCATACATTTCTGTGATTTTGTGTGTGTAAAGAGCAGAAAGAGTCATCAAGTATTTTTATTAATTGTATTGTTAATTATTTCAATTTTGAAGACTAGTGGTATTACTGTATCATGATTCTGCATTGAGTTTTATTCTTTCCAGGGACATTGCTGGTATATAGCTCCTAACTTGTAGCTTTTGCATTATTTAGAGACTAGATGATTTGAGTTTTCTGTGTGGTAGAGAGAAAAAATAGAAGAGAAGTCAGGAAAAAAACCTCTTAATTTATTAAACTTATTGTAATTAATTATATACTGTAAAATTTAGCAAGTTTTACTTTTCATCACACAGAGCAATTGTATCTCAGAAATTTGCTGACACAAAAGTAGGCTGACGGAAGGATGGCAGGTTCTAACTGACTTTTAAAACACTTCTGAAGGTGAATAAACCAGCTTTTCTGTCTTTCGTCTTCCCTGAGATGAGACTGTCTGCGAAGAACCTGTGTTGCAGAGGACAGGAGTGATGTCTGTATTTCATATGCGTTCAGATGAAAGTGGGGTATATAACCTGTTTTTTCCAAGGGTTTAGCACCTGTTCCTCTGAATCAGTGTGCATGTTTTAATGGCCATTGTGGTTCCTAGGGTAAATTTATTTATTTATTAATTTTTTAACAATGTGACTGAGTTGCTCCAAGTTGTAAAGATGTAACACTTTGTATTAGAGATGTCTTCAGTGAGCAAATAATTCAGAAAGGTAAATATTAAATAATGTAACCTTTTTCTTTTAATGGCGCTTTTTAATGTCTGACATGTTTGGGGTTTTTGTTTGTTTTTTAATCTCCTATGGGACAGGATTTAAGACCATAGTCTCCATTTTTATTGCAAGTTCACTGTGTGGTTTGAAAACTTACTACTTTTGAAGTCCTTTGAAGTCCTTACTACTCCTCAGTGGCAATTAAAATTGGAAACAATGTTGCTCTCTAGTGTCTGGCTTTTTATTGTGTGGGTATGTGTCATTTTTGTCACTTCCCAATGCATCACTTTTCATGTCACTTTGATTTCAGAATGGCCAGACTCCACTTATGTTGGCTGCTGAGCAAGGCAATTTAGAAATTGTCCAGGAGCTTCTCAAAAAGGGAGCTAATTGCAACTTGGAAGATGCAGTAAGTATTTGTGCTTTATGTGATGGTGCATAACAGTGGAAGAGCAAGAAATTTCAAGGGGCAGGCAAAGAAAGGGAATTTAGGTTAGTGTTAAGCTCAGGGAGGAAAAAAGCAGATGGAAAACTTTATTCAAAATTGCTTAGCTTTTGTATTTTTCTGGGCCCTCATGAAGAGTAGGGATATTCCTCAGGCATTTAAAACATCTTGATCTCGGCTGAATGTTGGTGCTGTTTCATCTCGGAAATTAGAATAGAGAAATACAGCATCAAAGATGAGGTCCAAGTGATTTTGCTCATATCAGTGTTGTTGAGGTATGTCACTGGCTTGAATTTTTATTTGTTTGTTTTAGTTTAGTTTTGGTATTTTTCCAGTAAATACTTAGGGAGAATTTAGCTTAAAGGATTATTTCAGGTGAAAGCCAGAATAGTGGCAGAGAAGGGTTTCAAATTTATGAATTGTCTTCATGCCTCAGCGAAAGAGGTTGACTCCAGATGAAAGATGCCCAAAATGGGCAAATAGGACAGAGATGTTGCTAGAAAGTTTTGAAAGGTCTGTATATTCTGGTGAAGAGTGATAAGCAGGAAATGGATATCACTTGTCTTTTTTTTTACTTCTGCACGTGAAGTGTAGCAGTATAGGCATTCAGGACAGGTCTGCTATGGAATATGTCACCTAAAAATTCCAAAACAGCAAAAACTGACCAACCAAGTCTCTATTGCTTTGATGTGTTTTATTACAATTGCTGTAAATGCCACAATTTCTATACTTCTACGAAGGACAGCTACCTTATAAACCGTTGCTATGTAAGTGTGTAGCACATAAAAAATCAGTCCATGGCTGGATGAGCTTTGAGCAGTGGGGGAAAAATAAGCATAATGCAAGGGGAAATGTATCTTCCTGAAGTGATCATAAACATGAAAAGCTGTGGTCTAGATTACCCTGCATATCAGTCCCTTGGGTGCTGTCACCCACTGTATGTGGAGACCCACTGCCGCTGTTCTCTGCGGTCTTGGTTGCCATCTCATCCCCTCTCAGCAATTGTCAATGTCTTGACCTCATTCTCTAGTCCTTTGTAGGTGCTGCTTCCTCCATATATTTATTAAGATAATCTGCAGTGAACTGAAGAGTGGGAAGGGATAGATAATGGGTAGGAGAGGATGTAACTGGAGGGGAGGTTTGGAGATTTCCATGTGTATAATTGGCACACTCTGAGTTTATTAGTACTTCTTTTTTTGCTTTTTT
>VZRL01005283.1:648305-732246 GCA_013397895.1 Origma solitaria | reverse complement strand
TGAAGGGGAGCTTTTTTAAGGGCTTCTATATTTCCTGTTGTGAATTAAACTCTTGAAAAACAAGGTTACTTTTATTGAAATATTGAATAGTACTTTGTAATTTTTTTTTCTAGGATAACTGGACAGCTCTTATTTCAGCAGCTAAAGAAGGACATGCGGCTATTGTAGCAGAGCTACTCAATCATAATGTCAGTTTGGAGCATCGGGATTTGGTATGTGTTGTCTTAGTGTAAAAATAAAATAGAAGAACAGTTTTGTGAATTGGAGATTTTCAATTCCATAAAACTAAGGAAAGATCTTTCCTTTTTAGTTTGTGTAGTCAGTGCTGCTGAAATGGAAAAGAATATATAGTTAAATATTGCTTTTCACACCTGTAAAATGATTGCTTTACTGTTAGTAAAGGCAACTGGTTTATTAGGGCTGCTTTCCCCCCCCTTAATTTGCTTTGCTAAAAAAACTAAACTGAAGAACAGTTCGATTTTTGGGTGTGTTTTGTATGGGTGAATTTTTTTTGCAGAAGGAGGGTTGGTTTGTGGCTTTTTGTTGGGATTTTTGGTGGTAGTGGCTTTTTTTTTTTCCCCTGAGAAATTCTGGTAAAATAAACAAATAAACATTATCTTTCTGAGAAGATACCTGTCAGCCATGATTGTTCATATAGCAGTCCTTGTTTTCAGTCTCCTGACATTCATTTTCATTCGTCTTGCCAAATTTTTAAGTGGAACAGTGGGTGCTTTAGTCCAGCCCATCTAAAGAGTTACAAAAGCTTCTGACATGATTCTAAGGTTAGATGGCTTCTGTCTCCCTGGACAGAAGATGGAATTAGGTACCTGCAAGGACTGATTTTATCCTTCTTAAGAGTGTGTGGAAAACCTCTAGGGGAGAGCTCAAGTGCTTCCTTTAATTGAAGTTCCATTCTTTCTGAAGGCTGAGGCATCTTCACTAACCAAGATTTTTCATTTATTGTTAAGCACAGTGGCCAAGTGCTTGATTTCTAGACCTCTCTCAGTCAGAGGGGTCTTTCACATCTCCAAAAGTGTATTACAAAGAAACAAATAGAAATCGTGCTTACAGTTATTTGAGGCATACTGTTATTTATAAATTTGTTTACCTGACCTGTCAAAAGCCTTAGGCAGTGAAACTTCGTTGTCTCCTAGATTACAGACTTAAATGAGCACACCAATGTAGTTTGAAATCAATTGCTCTTATTTCTGCCTGTTGCAGAAATCAAAAGTAAACTTTCCATGTTAATTGATTTTGATTCTAGCCTTTTTTAAGATAGTGGTGTGTTTCTTGGGCTTTTTTTTTAATCTAGTGGTTGGATTTTTATGCATTTGAAACCTGAATTCAGTGTTCAGCAGCATTAAGGACATGATGTTTTCCCAAGTTTTGCATATAACAGGAAATTAGTACTTCCATACAGGAGCTTATTAGTTTTTCTACATAAATAGGATTACAACATTGTGTGGTCAATCCTTACTATATTTTGGATTTGCAGAATAGTCCTAGGACAAACAGAAAATGAAATAAAAGTAATTTGTAAGGTTTCTAAGTGATTTTCAGTTTTTACATTTCTTTGAATTGTGGTTGCCAGGGAGGATGGACTGCCCTGATGTGGGCATCATACAAAGGCCGTACTGAAGTAGCTAAACTGCTGCTTGAGAAAGGAGCAAATCCAAACATCACAGGAATGGTGAGTTTCAGTCTCAAACGCTGCCTCCTCCCAAGTGTTTAAAGTCCTGAATTGTACACTCATCTTATTATCTTGATTAAACATTTTACATTTTTTGCAATAAGACAGTAATCACTGTACTTTATAAAGGGCTTGGTTTAATAATCTCTGTGATTTCCACTGGATTTTTTGTTAATTTTGAATTTTTTTAATTGAAGCCAATGGGTGTGTAGCTCATACTGAGATTCAAATTATCAGGAGAAGAAATAATAGAAAAGATAAGTAGTGTATCTAATGTTGCTTGTATAACAACTGTCATTTTTCTGCATCTGTAAATGTTAATGGAGTAACTAATGTGTGTAATTTAGAAACCATAATTTGCTTTAATTGTTTCACAATAGTTTAGATTATATGAACATATACCATTCATGTTGGAGAAATAAAAAACCCTAAAATTTTCAATTTAATTAATTTTATAAGCATTTTCTACAAAAGCGTAGGCACTGAACAATTTGTTTACACTGTGAGTTCTCTGGTGTTTGAGGCAGCAATGAACAATGAAGGAAGAACCGCAGTGGACAGAACAACCTTTGTGATGGTTGATTTTCTCTGGTTTGTATATGCAGTGTCTACATGCATGGCACAACTTCTGCAGTCCTGATTACTTAGGGATATTGCATAGCTGTCTGTTGCTACCTTTCTGTCTTACAAATCTATTAAGATGAGGATGTGAATTTACAAACCTTGTTTAAATAGTTATAAATCAAAGCTGATTCAAAACACTGGACATCTTCCTAGATATTATCTAGACAATGTACTAGGTAACAATTGTTGATAATGTAGTTAGATTTATTTCTGTTTATTCATTCTTCTATGGGTTTAACTTCTCTTGAGACTTGTTTTGTTGATGTAAAATAATTAAAATATGTAAGACTATAATTATTTATTTGTTTTTTTATTCTAAGCAATACAGTGTTTATCCAATCATTTGGGCAGCAGGACGGGGCCACTCGGATATAGTACATCTCTTACTGCAGCATGGAGCTAAAGTGAACTGCTCTGACAAAGTAAGTTATGCCTATATAACATTTAATTTCTGTAATGTTTGATAAATTTCTTGTAAAAGGAAATCTATGAGTTCTTGATTAGAAAAACACTTCCTGTTATATTTTTCCCATGAGATTAGAATTAGTGTGCTAGAGTAAGTTATTAAGCTTGAAAGAGGTTTTTTCATAGTATGCTCGAGATGGTTGTGAACATATTTCTATTTTCTGAGCTATTAAAAATGTTGCTATCCTAGATTGTATACAAAAATAATTCTTACAGCTATCATCTTCAAAAGAAAAGTTGAAATGTCTTTTCAAATGCTTGTGTTAATTCACAAGACCAAATGATATCTCTGTGAAAACTGAATCAATAAAGTATAGGAAAAATACGAGATTTTATGGGATACTAAATACAAGAAAACAATATGATAAAATGTTGTGAATGTTTTTTCAGTATGGAACCACCCCACTGGTTTGGGCAGCAAGGAAAGGTCATTTGGAGTGTGTGAAATACCTGCTGCAGATGGGAGCTGATGTTGATCAAGAAGGAGCTGTAAGTAACTGTTTGTTTTCCAGTGATAAGTACATCTATGCAGTCTGTTCGTTTTTTTGTTTTTTTTTAAAAATTCAAATACCAAGAAATGCATGAAACAAGATGAAATGTTGGTGTTGGAGTGTATTGCTCTCCAGCTATTTGCAGACTGCATGTGAGAGTTATTGAAACTTCTTTGTCCCTTTTAATAAAACTATGATGTAACTGGGGAGTTGTATTGACAGTGGGCACACTGGTATGTTAAGTGTAAATTTTAATGAGCATGATTTAATTTAGGTAATTGTTATCTGAAGGTTAATGCTATCAAAATTCATTCAGTGTCCAAGCCTGATACATCAAATATCTTATTCCTCAGTGCTGTTTGAAAAGTAAATCAAACACAAAACATCTTTTGAAAGTAGTAACGGTGACTACACCTTTTCGGAAATGGAATTTTTTTCATAAGTTTCAGCTGCATATTGTTTTTAAATAGAAAGATTACATTTAAATTGCCTGTCAAAATTTTAAAAAAAACATTAAAAGTTAAGTGGAAAATTAGGAAAACTGTCGGTTATTCAAGTGATTATTTCTGAAGTTCTTCAAAAATCATCTTTGTGAACAGCATTGGTTCACCTGGGTGCTCTAATAATATGTTCCCATATAACAAGAAAATTATTTTATTATATGTGTGGCATTCAGGGGATAGAATAAACTGATCTAAACTTTACTTTTTGCATCTGAAGTGTTCTCTACTATTGCTCTTAGTGTATTTCTTTGTTTTTAAAAAGTGTGGTTTTTGGTGCACTTTAAAACACAAAACTGAAGTAGCATTTGGGTGATTAAGAGTGCTGTCAGTGAATGTTCTCTTGTTACTTAAACTGCTGAAATAATGATGATTGCAATATCCACTGAACAATAAAATCTGTTGGTTTTATTTAAAGAATTCTATGACTGCACTTATTGTAGCAGTGAAGGGTGGCTATACTGACTCAGTAAAAGAAATACTGAAAAGGAACCCAAATGTAAACTTAACAGATAAAGATGGAAATACAGCTTTGATGATTGCGTCAAAGGAGGGACACACTGAAATTGTGCAGGATCTTCTTGATGCCGGAACTTACGTGAACATTCCTGATAGAGTGAGTCAATTTTCATAATAATTGTTATTTTATATATATATATGTTTAAATACCACTGCATGCAGATTTGTAAGTATGTGATTTTCCTGACTTTCTATTTTTCTGCCATCTAGAGGTATTTTTATGTATTGCTATTTTACAAGTATGTTAAGTGGTAAATATTGCTATGTGAAGGTAAAGGATAATCTGCAAAAATTACTCTTTTTCTTTGGGATTCTTGAATTGGGAACATAGGGCATCTGTCTTATCTGTAAGACTAATACTGAACTAATCTGTGGGTTTGGGGTGGGGTAGTGCTGTTAAAATTTTAAACCATGGATTCTATAAAAAAGAGTGTATTTAATTCAGCAGGTACTTTTATCTTCTACAATGAAACTTTTTACTTGCACATATGAGAGGAAGCAGCTCTGGGTTAAGAGATGTAAATGTAACGCTGTGTACCTGACCTATACTTGCATTACTCTGTAGAGATGTGATGTAACATGAACAGTGCCCAGAGTGTGAATCTGCTTGCTGGCAGCTCAGGATTTTATTTAGTTGCTTATACAGATGCTTTGGACTGTCTGCAGTGTCCTCTTGATAGTCAGGCTTTTCTGAAGGGGGAGAGACAGGTCAAGCACTGCAGCCTTGAGGCTATAGCTGGTTAGATACCTAAACTTAGATGCCTCTATCTAAGGTCGGTGACTTAGTTCAGAGTGCTAATAAATTTTTAAGGCTGCGTTCCCAATCCCTAAGTTGGATTGCTTGGGGTTGCAGAGAATAGAGGAAAGCTTCATAAAATTTGCCTCGTACATTTTCCTGTATTTCAGGTGTCAGTGCATTTCTTAGATGGCAGTGTACTGAGCTGTGGTGTTGCATGTAACAACAAATTTCACCTCAGGCACATATGAAAGCATAACTTTTAAAATATTTAAGAAAATACATTGCAATCCCTCTTAGCACCTCTTCTGCCACCATGTTCTACAATGGTCTGCATTTTTGTGCTTTTAGGAAGGATAAATTACAGCTTTCAGCATAGCTGACTGCATTCCAGAAATACACCTAACAATGAGTAGTCTCAGTTTCAGATGCTAGAGTAGGTTTTGATAAAGAAAATTTCTTGGTTTGCAGCCAGATATATAATGACTGATTGATGGGGCATTTCCTACTGCTGAGCTCTCTGAGTTCTGCACCTGTGATTTCACTATACTTCTATTTATTTTTCCTGTTTCATCATGAAAGGAGTACTAGGCAATTTTAGGAGTGTAAGGTAATTTCTTAAATTCTGTATGTCCTTAAATGTGTTAAAGTTAGAAGCCTTAAGCACAATTGTAACTTTGTTTTATGTATATACATCTCCATTTACCACACCAAAATATTTTTTCTTTAGATCTGTTTGAAATGAAATTAGCCTTTTGTTTTTTTTCTTTATAACAGCACAGTCTATGTGAACAAGGTAGCAGTCAAATTTGCACAAAAAAAAGTCATAAATTTATTCAAAATTCTTGAAGAGCTTTTGTCAGCTGTGAAATATCTCAAGGAGACAGACAATATTCTTGTCTGATTGTGAGGAGGTTATTACTATGAGTGTTTGGTCTTCCTATGAGCAGAAAACAGATGGGTTATTTCATATTTATTATTAATTTATGCTGGGTTTTTTAGGATAGTGGTTTAAGCTAGACCTATTTTTGGAGTCCTTGTTTTCCTGAACAATTTAATCTCTTTAAAAAAATTAAGTCCAGAATTTTTTCTATGGTATACCCATTTTTTCAGCAGTAGAACTAGTTTTTGTATCTTTTTTTTTAAATGAGTGGAAATTTCTTAACATAAATAGGCATAGTTTATAGTTTGAAGCTATAATTCATCCTGTGTTGCACTTCTTTTTGCTAAATAATATTAATTCATGTTCATATTCTTTCACAATTTTTCTAGAGTGGAGATACAGTGTTGATTGGGGCTGTTAGAGGTGGTCACGTTGAAATTGTGAGGGCCTTGCTCCATAAATATGCTGATATAGATATCAGAGGTCAGGTAAGTACAACAGTGTAAATGTTAAAGTAGTTCTTAAGTAGGTTGTGAATTTGATCACCAAGAAAATTATACTGTGTTTCTGAAAGCAGAGCTTTAAAATTTGCTCTGTGTACTCTGCCGGAAACCCAAAGTTCCATCAAACAGTAAAAATACATCATGTTGCTGGGCAGGTTTTAAGATATAAGACACATGTAATGGCTTGTTAAGCACAGTTTTTTCAGTTAATTTGTATAATGCAAAAGATGTAAACTGAATTTACTTCATCTACACTACTGAACAGATTAAAAATAATTACATACTTTAAAAGACACTTAATATAATGATTTTAATAGTATTTTAAATGTAATATCAATGAAATATGATGTGCCCAAGAGTATATCTGTTGTCAGATTGGTTCTGTCACTGTGCTTGGCTGCTTCTTGTCTCCTTCACCAACTTTCTGTGTTGCTTGCTGTTAAACACTGTTGTCAGTGATTCCCGTGTTTTCTATCTACCCCTTCTTTCTTTTTTGTCCTTCAATTAAGGTACTAGTTTTTACTCTTCTGCTGAAAGCTCTCTTACTTAGCTTGGTACTTGTTTTTATTGTTACATTCAAGTTGCTTTCTTTTGCTTGAAGCTATTCAAATCACTCTGCTTTGTTGGCACACATTCTGCCAAGTTTGAACACAAAACTAACTAGTCACTGAGAGCTGCAGAGGTCAGTGCCTGTTCCTGATGCAGAGCCTCTCTGAGAAGCCAACAAGTTTTTATTTTCAAGAAAAAGTAGCGTTTGGATCTCTTCTGCTAATGTGCCATTGGCAATCCGTGTGTCTCAGCTTCTTGCTGACAGGGGTTTGAATATCTGAAGCTTATCAATGTCTTGATATGACTGAGGCAATGCAGAAACAGCAAGAGGATGCAACCTCTTTGGTGGCAGGGAAACTTGTGACTTCTGGCAGTGTGAAGTTGCCTGAATAGTCATTTGCAGTGGTTGATCTAGGGAATACTTTCGTGGCCTTACAGGAGGCGCAGCAGGAGTCAGTACCATCAGAGGAAGGTTCTGGCTCTGCGCTTCAGATCTTAGTTTAGAACCAGCAGTATCAAAATTGGAGATGAGTGCTACCTTCCCTGCTGGGAGCAGCTTCCCTGCTGTTTGGCATTGCAGCACCTGCCTGCCAGCCCGACCTGTTCTAGGGAGATGTGTTGGCTGCTCAAATTTCTGATGTTTGTGAAAGATTGCTGAGTTTTGTCCAGCCTTCCAGCAACTGTGTTCTTTGATGACCATTCTTTCACTAGCTGGTGGATACCTTCAGCAGGTAAAACATGACCATAGGGCTCTTGAGAGCAAGCGTTGGGGCAGGTGAGGGCTGAGGGGCGTGTGCTGCTCAGCCCCTCTGGGAAGGGGAAGGACACATCTGGGAGCACCTGGCAGACCTGTGCCTGGCTGTGTAGCTGATCTACAGCTCAGGCTGATGTCTGGGAAGTCAGCTCACTGGAGGACAGAGAAGATGAAGCCCAAGTGATAGGAGAGGAAAGATGTCTTAGTGACCAGGCTTGTTAAACTGTTGAGAAGGGCTTTAAGCTCAGTTTGCTGTGAAGCCCACAAGTGGAAGAGAAAGAACTACAAATGAAAGAAGCAAGCAAGGTAGAAGGCTGCAAGGGGCATTGCGACATTTCTGCTTAGAAGCAAGTGTGTGTTCAGAGGCTTTTCTTAAATGTCTCTGCACAAATGTACATCAAACAGAACGAGTCATGGTGCAATCACTAGGGTACAAAAAGATTGCAGGTGTGAAGACTTTTTGTGATAGCACACATCAGTGGGGGGAAAAAAGATGACAGAAGCAGATTTGCAGCTATGAACCAGGTTTACTGATAAAACATCTGGCTGATCAGCATTCTGGTATTTTTGTGTTGACTTTCTCATCCATCTACTTTTACAGCTTTCCAGCTTGCATGGTCTCTGAAAAAAGTTGTTCTATTTCAATAGGTAATTTCTATATTTGGGTTAAAACTGAATACTTACATGTAGTTTTGGGAACATTTTCAAGATAGGTTGAATCTGCTTCATTTGTTAAAGGTCTTAATATATTTCACAAAGGTTTTCAAAATAGGTTTATGTTCCCTAGACAGATTTGTATCCTGCCCCCTAAATTCTACTGTTGTGCCAATTCGATTTGTTGACCTTTGCCTTGAGCTATGCTAAAAATTCCTGCATTGTATGACTGTTTTCAATATATAGTGGTTGTACTTTAAATACAGTTTTTGAAATTAATCCAACTGAATGAAAATACTGTTAGTGTTTAATATTAGTGTTCAATTTTTTTTTAGGATAATAAAACTGCTTTATATTGGGCAGTTGAGAAAGGAAATGCTACAATGGTGAGAGATATCTTGCAATGCAACCCTGATACTGAGACATGTACCAAGGTAAGAATTAGAATTTAAATTGGATTGCTTTTTTAAACATCTGTTCTTTTCTCAGCGCCTATGTGATGTGAAGGTCATACCAAATTGAGTTTTTATGAAACGTTGGTACCTTGCACACTGTTAAAATTATTTTTTTCCCTGAAATAAGGATTCTCAACAATAATAATGTTCCCTTTGTTGATAAATATTATTTGCTATTAAATCCTTGATAGCAGAGAACGTGTGGATTCTTTACCTCAGCATCATTGATGTGACCAGCAATAAGGAGTAAAGAGCAGGTGCCACTGGCAGCTGAGGAAAGAGGTTTCTGATATTACTAGGCATGAGTTCAGGCATGTGCAGCAGTAACGAAAAAAAGAGGAAGTAGTTGGCACAACACTGAAGTCTTTTCAAATACCTTGCATTGTACCTGAATTTTGTCTTTCTCTATTTGACACTGTTATTGACAGAAACGAATTTTGTTCATTGATTCTTTTTCACGGTTTTGGGTATACAGAGATCTCTATATTGGGTCTACTTTTCCATTTTAGGATGGAGAGACACCACTTATAAAGGCAACAAAGATGAGAAATATTGAAATAGTAGAGCTTCTTCTGGATAAAGGAGCTAAGGTCTCGGCTGTAGACAAGGTAAAGAGTATTTGTTTACTTTAGTATATCTAATCATTTTAGTTTTGCAGGATTTTGTGGAGACCTGTTGAGGCTAATATAGAAAGAGAGCTTCTCATATGTTTAATAATTAAATAGACCATAATACTTAAATGCTTAGTCTCCCATATGTTTAGTAAATAAATAGGTCAGAATACTTAAGTGTAAATTTGTTTCCACCTTTAATATATTGTTGGGTTTTGTTTTGTTTTGTTTTGTTTTGATATGTATCAGGGTGCTCTTAGAAACTTGAAAAGAAAAAATAATCCAGGCTACAGATGGAAATTTCACAGATAAGATAACTAATTCTTAATAACACTTGAAGAAGGGCATAGAGAATAGTTGTTGTCACTAATGTTAGTTTTTGATTAATAGACATTAAACTAAAGGATGCCAAGGACAAATACAACTGGTTATTGCTGTCTTCTTATGCATTACCTACTTTGATTGCAAACCTTTTAAATACAAGAACATTTATTTAATGCTTTTTAAATCACTTACTATTATATTTAGGGTGAATAAGTAATAATGTTGATTTGATGCAATAGGGAAGCTTTTTCTGGGAAGTTTTTTGGAGAAGTCTGAGCAGACATTGAAACAATTCTAACAAGCACTATCTCTTGTTCCAAACAAGTCTCTGAGTTTGTCAGTAGACATTTGTTTCTACATAGAGACTACAGTTTTCATGAACTTTAGGATATTAATATAAGCATTTAAGAAAGAAGGCAGTGTCTGAGGTTTCTAAGAACTGCTTTTTCACGTCTTCTCTGAAACATTTCTATAAAGCTTTTTCAAGGGGAAGAACACTTGCTGTTAGGCACTGACGCTTGTGAAAGTGCCTTAAGATTTATTTCAAGGAAATAATGCATCTGAAACAGTGCTAACATATGATCTGTCCATAATCTTAGGAATTCATGTTAGATATCACCAGTTTTTCACTTAATTGCAGAAAGGAGATACTCCACTTCACATTGCTATTCGTGGAAGAAGCCGTAAACTTGCTGAATTACTCTTAAGAAATCCAAAAGACGGTCGACTGCTTTATAGACCCAACAAAACAGGAGAAACCCCTTACAATATTGACTGTAGCCACCAGAAGAGTATTTTAACACAGATATTTGGTGCTAGTAAGTATAAGTATTCTTTTTTAATCACTCATATATTGAGAATCCAGTTTATTCAATTATGTATTGAGAAGTGGCTACAGGTTTTTTAATGTTGCAGTTAATGGGAAGGCTTAAAAATAATCAATTGGCAAAAAACCCCATCATTCTAAAAGCCTGTTAAAGGTCAAATCTACCTTTTCTTTTGGCTTTAAACGTTGGATACTATGTGGCTTTTGTTGATCACTTCATTTTTGTTTGGATCTTGCTTGTGTAGGATTTACTTTCTTTGACTTTCTGTGGTTTGGGATGTTGAGTCTTGTGGTAACCTTTAATAGTTGTGATAATTATGTATCATTTATGTGGATGACTTAAAATTCCTTTGAACATGAATGTACAACTAATAACAGCTATTATATGGCAGGGGTATATATAGAAATATAGGTGAACGTGTCATGACTTTATGTATGAAAATTGTCATATTGAAGAGCTTTGTTACAGCAAAGTTGTGTAGCACAGTATTTGTGTTGCAGGGCACTTGTCTCCCACGGAATCTGATGGTGACATGCTGGGTTATGATCTGTACAGCAGTGCTTTGGCTGATATTCTGAGTGAACCAACCATGCAGCCACCCATCTGTGTAGGCTTGTATGCACAGTGGGGAAGTGGAAAATCTTTCCTGCTCAAGAAACTGGAAGGTAAAAACTTGATTTAGTCTTTACTGCATTTCCAGTCTATCTATGAAAAGCATCACATGGGAGTTACTAGTTTTTTGTGAGGGTTGTTGGTCCATGTAATATAACATGTATCTGGTCTCTGTTTCTATGATGAAAAGATTTAAATTTTACTGTGGTCAGTTCATCCATAGAGTGCTTTGTACATTTATACAATGTCAAGACAGTTTTTAAGTGCTGCACTTGTCCTGTGAGTTTCCTGCATGAGTGAATCCACGCTTTAGGTACTGCAGAAAGTCTGACTGTTAAAATATGCCTTGCTGGGCCTGTCTGTGTGTCAGATCAGGTTCAGACTTCTTCTGCTGTGGTATTTATTTATTGCACATTCCGTGTGTCTTTTTAATGCTTAAGAATCGTTTTCTGGCTATTAATATTTTATTCTCTGTAGTGTATTTTCTTTGCATTTAATTTTCTTCCCCTTTCTGCTTTCTTACTTTGAGTTTTTTGAGCTTTCTGAAATGACAGAGGAAGGCAAATGCAGTATGTGAAGTGAGTCAATATTTTTCCGAGTAGAAATAGGCATCTTACTTAGTTTTAGCATTTTCTGATAAAGGCTGTTTTTCTAAGATGTAGCAATATAATTCAAAATACTTCTACCAGTCTCAGTGTTTCTTGCTTTCTGTGACTTCTGTATTAGCCAAAATGGGATCTCTGCATTCATTTTTTTCTCCTTATGTTTCATGTCATAAACAAAAAGGCTATGTATTTTGTGTGCAATATTTATTGCTGATGAGCTCTTATATTTCTAAAACACTTTGTCAGTGTTTTCTTCCTGTTCCTCATTCCTGTTTTTATTCTGGATTGTGTATCTATTGTTTCTTATTCATAGAACCTAAGTAAGTTCCTTCAGGAATTCCTGTCTTAGTAAATAAGAATCAACAAACGGAAATAGTACTGAAGCCTTCACCTTGTACTCTTATATCTGTCTACTTGAGGGACACGGTCCATGTTTCAGTGATTTGAGATTTTGGGAGTTGGGTGGGGGTTTTTGACACATATGGTGGATTTATTTTTCTTGGTGTCATAAAATATGTTTTACACTTTTGAAGGAGGATAGGAGATGGCATGACTTTTAACATGCTTTCAAAAGTAGAAAATCAGCAGCAAAGAGTCTGAGTATTGTGTATTTAAATGTTTTCATTCATTGCCTGAATGAAAACTTAGGGTTTTGCACTGATGTTTGAAGAAGAATTCAAGCATCGTTGTCTTTTTTTGGATCAATAATCAGGCTAAGTTATGCAGTCTGCTGAAAAAGTTTTTATTTTCAAAAATGATCTGTTCTTGAGTGACTTCACATGTTAACTGGTCTTTTGTCTCTTTGTTTTAGATGAAATGAAGACTTTTGCAGGACAGCAGATTGAACCTCTGTTTCAGTTCTCCTGGCTTATTGTATTCCTTACACTTTTGCTGTGTGGAGGTTTGGGTTTATTGCTTGCTTTCACAGTGGATGCAAAGCTTGGAATAGCAGTGTCACTCAGCTTAATAGCTGTTCTCTACATTTTCTTTAGTAAGTCTTTTGTGGAATTCTTGAAGGTTTTACCTATTTTTGAAATTCAGTATTGCTTTGTAGATATTCTTTGCCATTCAGAAAAAGTACTCAATGGTTTTGTAGACAGTAAGACCCCTTTGGACCCTTTCTTTGTGTTTTGCTTGTAATTTGTGAGAGGGCATTCTTGAAAATAAAGAAGAATTTTGTTCATTAATTGCATTGTATTACTCTTACCATTCTCATTTTTAGCCTAACTGCCAGAAGTTCATTAACTTTTTTACAGAACTCCATGCTTAATCTGTTCTAGTGTCATGATTCTTTCAGTTATGAACATTGACTAAAATAAAAACATAACATCTTTTTAATTTTTAATATTTTAGCTGTGATTTACTTTGGTGGCCGAAGAGAAGGGGAGAGATGGAACTGGGCCTGGGTGTTAAGTACAAGGTTGGCAAGACATGTTGGCTATTTAGAGTTGCTTCTCAAACTCATGTTTGTGAACCCACCAGAATTACCAGAGCAAACCACTAAAGCTTTACCTGTCAGGTTAGTTATTTCATTTATTTATTCTTGAATGAATCAGTCAGGCTCACTCTGATACTTCTCAAACTGTGCATGTTTGACTTCATATGAAAAGTCGTTGAGATTCCTGTTTGGAAAAGAGTAGCTCTAGAGGATGATGTATTTAAACTTTTCATTGTGAAAGAAGGTAGTTTTCCTTGAAAACACTACTATCTGCTAAAGTTGGTGAAAACTAGTGCTTTTTAGAATTAGAGGTTTTGGCTATTGTGCTAATAAAAATTCATGCCAGACAAAATAAGAATTTTCTGGTATATCTTATTACGTACTATGTGCATTTAATGCTTGTTTCACCGATTACTTCTGTTAAGGTTTGTGGGGTTTTTTTCCTCCCTGTAAGCAGACTGTTCAAAGCTTCTAGTTTACCTGAAAACAAGAAAATGTATGCTATGTGTTTTTAAATTTCATTTACTTTTATTGTTTAAAGACTTCTAGTTTAGCCTCATGGTGCTTTTATGTGATCTTGTGCTTCTGTAATTTTTTAATCCTCTATACATATTTAAAAGTAGATCAGAATGCAGTTTTAAAAATACTTGTCAATATTATGTTTCAGCATCATAAAGATATTTTCATGTTTTTACTGTCATCTGAGGTGCTCTTAGTGATGTGACCATTTTTATCTTTTTAAGAAATCAAATTTTAAGATAGGAAGTGGGGCAAAGAAGTTGAAAAATGGAGAAAAATTGAAAAGTTGAAAAATTCTGTGCAGAATTTTTTGATAATTAAATATTTAAATGTTTTGCATTTTGTGCCACTTAAAAATACTTTTAGCTACAGAGATGAAGCAAGACTTTTGTTTTGGTTGCCAGCAAATATTTAAAGCTTTCTAAAGTATATAAAATACATGTTTTTTTCTCTTTCAGATTTTTGTTTACAGACTACAATAGACTGTCCAGTGTAGGTGGAGAGACTTCACTGGCTGAGATGATTGCTACCCTCTCTGATGCATGTGAAAGGGAATTTGGTTTCCTAGCAACAAGGCTATTTCGAGTTTTCAAGACAGAAGATACACAAGGTTTTTTTTTTTACCTGAATGACATTTCCGATTATTCCATTTCAGTGCACTGTTACCAGGGCTTCTGTTTTTCACATTATAAGCTCTTTTTAGAAATTGTTGTAGCCATGCAGAAATTCATAGAGAAGAGGAAACTCTTTTTATTGTTTGGAAGAGAAAAAATGCCCCATGTTATTTGCTAATCTTGATTTTATTAATATAATAAGGGAATATCTTCTGTGAACTACAGTTTTCAGGAATGTCAATGGAAATGCATATTTATATTACATCCTTATAGATGCAGCATATTTCCACAGCAATTAACTCTTTCTGTCTTAGTCAGATAAAGGGAAATACATGTTTTTGTGTATTGCTAAGAGAGGTTTGTTTAGTTTATTAGATTTTAATTTAGAGCTTTTACAAATGACCACTACTTATTCTTGGAAATAAGTGTGTAGAACATGTTGGTCCAAAGCTATAAATTGCTGTGATCAGCGCTAGTAAGATGGGATGAAATGTACCTACTTGATCTAAATGGAACAAACATTTTTATTCTGTCCCATCTGTAGATTTCTAGAAGAAATATACAGAGTAGAGTATGATATCATAAAGAGTTCTTGAGCTTAACTTTCAATTAGTTGAGGACTTACTTGTACTTTAAGTTCAGTATGTGTCAGTTACTTCTCATTTATTTTCGTCCCCAAATTGAGGAATCTCTCACCTTTCACAAAATGAAATGTTTAGACTCTTCTGTCCTGTAGAGGCTGAAAAAACCCACGCTATGTTTGCTGTGAGCTGAACACAACTTACTTTTCATTGTTCTTTTTCAAATTCACTAAGTGTTCTTTATGAAAGGGATGTGTGGAATTTTTCACACTTTTTTCCCATGTTAGATTCTGCAGTTCCTCTCCTTAACCTCAGTGAAACAGCTTTTATGATGCTGTGATTTCTCCCAAAGTTGTCTTGGGAATGGCAGTGTAGTGCTGGCTTCTTGATTATTTGCAGTAATCTTAACATTCTCTTGTATTCCTTGGCTCTGTTACCTTCCTACAACTCTTCCTAATTATCTAACTGATTTTTAATTTTTTTTTTATCTATTTGATGATTTTGCACATTCTCTCCTTTTCTCCAGTTGTTTACAGGTCCAGGGTCATAGGTTTATTATCTCAAGATGTTCAAAGAAATCCCATATAGGTTTATTTTTAGCCATCTGTGTCTTTAATTTTTATTATGTCTGTAAACTTTCAGGCAAGCCTCTTTCAATTGTCATTTCATTGTTCATGATCCCTAATTGTCTCTCTAATCTAGTTCTGCCTCTTTCTAGTAAGAGGATGCTTACATCACTGCTTAGGTCTAGAACTGAATCTAATTATATCTGAGCTGTTATCCTTCGTTTCTTGCCCCTCACTTCGGTCACTATGCATTTCTGTTGCTTTGTCCTGCAGCACAATTCTATGAGTCATGTATGTCAGCAATGTGAAAAATCTTTGTAAGCTCATACGTTGTAGAGAATAATATGGGCCATGTGTGAGCCTTTCTACTTAGCATATTTTAAATTTGATTTTTTCCTTCCAGTTCAAATACTGATTTTTAGCTGTCATGATTTTGCTTCAGTTCATTGCTGTTCTGTTCTGTGTTATCAACAGATGTGTACAGAAGATAGCAGTCTTGTAGATGTACACCACTGGATGTGTAAAGGTCCTAAAGACCGAGGCTGCTGCTTTGGAAAATGCTGTTTCTTTGGTCACTGATTTAGCTGTGCTAAGCTCCAGCTGCAGTATTTGTTTCTTTCTGATCAATCCACTTGAAGTCAAGAGCTCTGTGCTCTCTTCTGGGGCCCTTGTGATCTGTCCAAACCCAAATTTGCTGCAGGTCTCCTGTTTGTGTGTGTTTCAGCATGCAAGAAAGGATGGCCCCAGGTTGCAGCTTGCAATTTTGGTTTAGTTCTTCAGTAGCACCATTGCTATTAGATTATGTAAATGCTAGGTTCCAGTTTAAAACTGAGCAGTTCCCATACTGTTTTCCTACAATTTATTTACATAAATACACTTTACAAAGAGATGCCACAAAAGGGGTGATAGCACTGATACAAAATTGTCATTTTCATCCAGTGTGGTTTTCTTGAAATGATGGAAATAAACTGTAGATTAAAGGAATTCCTCTGCTTCATGATTTCCAAGAATTTTGGCAAATAGTAGATATTATTTTTCCATAGGTTTGTGACTGGATGGTAACACTGCAGTAAGCTTTTGTGCCAGTTAGTGTTTTATGAGAAGTATGCAAGTTAATAGATATTGCACTGACCTGTCATTACATTGTACATTAATTCTAACAGCAGTACTTGTTTCCTAGGTAAAAAGAAATGGAAGAAAACTTGCTGCCTCCCATCCTTTGTGATTTTCCTGTTCATCTTGTCTTGCGTCGTTTCTGCGATTGCCCTGTTGGCGATTTTTAATGTGGAATCAGCCAACATGACAGTGAATGTTGTTCTCATAACAGTGACCTGTGTTGTTGGTTTGGCCTTTTTCTTGAATTGCCGCACATGGTGGCAGGTGATGGATTCAGTTTTGAATTCTCAGAGAAAACGTCTTCACAATGCTGCCTCCAAGCTTCACAAGTTGAAGAGTGAGGGGTTCATGAAGGTGAGCATTTCTATGAATTGGCCATTAAAAGGAAAGAAACAAACCCCCAGACATGGAGCACTATTAAGGTGGGGCACCATTAATTTAATCATGCCAAGTCTCACAACAGGAGAATGAGACTTGATGAGTTTTTACTGAAGGGAACACTTCTGTGCCAGTGGTAATTCTGCTTCTTGTATGAAGTCTGTCTGCTTAATCAGGAATGTTAAATTTTGGGTTTCAGTTTTCTGATACTATTTTTGCTGGAAATAAAGTATTTGGAAAATAATTCTAAATTACCAGTATTAGTAAAAGCTTACTTTAGGTCATAGGATTCAAAAAGAATAACTTTAAGAATCTTCAGAAGGGGAAAAAACAAGCCTAACTTTGTCGTCTGCAAGACCTCTCTGCTAAGAAAGGAATTGTAGCACTGAAAGAACATTCTAAAACCGTCCACATATTTAATGAAAAATGATAAAAAATACTATTGTTTTGCGGGCCTGTATCTATAAACTGATAAGTATTATACCCTCAGACTGTCATGTGATATCCTATATGCTCCTATTTTAAAGTAAAATGTAACATCATGATGTACATGTAGATTTGTAGATTACAGCCAATATATTTTATGAAAATCTGTTGTACAATTACTTTTCATGGAATCATAGCATAGTTTGAGTTGAAAAGGACCTTTTAAGGTCAGCCAGTCCAATCTCCCTGCAATGAGCAGGGACATCTTTAATTAGATCATGCTGCTCAGAGCCCTGTCCCACCTGACCTTCAATGTTTCCAAGGATGGGCATCCACAACTTCTCTGGGCAATCTTTGCCAGTGTTTTACCACCCTCATTTTAAACAAACTTCTTTCTTATAGCTGATCTAAATTGACTGTCTTTCAGTTTTTAAAACCATTCCCCCTTCTCCTCTTGCAACAGGCCCTGCTAAAAAGTTTATCCTCGTGTTACTTATAGGCCTCTTTAGGTACTGGAAAGCCACAGTAACATCTCCCCAGAATCTTATCTTCTCCAGGCTGAACAATCCCAATTCTCTCAGCCTTTCATCACAGCAGAGGTGCTTGATCTCTCCAATCATCTTTGTGGCGTCTGGACTCGTTCCAATACATTGGTGTCATTCTGGTGCTGAGGAGTGCAGAACTGATGCAGCACTGCAGGTGGGGTCTCACCAGAGCAGAGCAGAGGGGCAGAATCCCCTCCCTCCCCTGCTGCCCACAGGGCTTTGGATGTAGCCCAGGACACGTTTGGCTTTCTGGGATGCAGGGGGACATGGCTGGGTCATGTCCAGCCTCTCACCCACAGCACCCCCAAGTCCTTCTCACCACGGTTGCTCTGGATCTGTTCATTTCCCAGCCTGGACTGATACCAGGGATTCAATACACAGGTGCAGGGCTTTGCACTTGGCCTTGTTGAACCTCATGAGCTCACTTCTTGAGCTTGTCCAGGTCCCTCTGGATGGTATCCCATGCCTCAGTTGTGTCAGCCACACCACTCAGCTTGGTGTCATCTGCAAACTTGCTGATGATGCACTCGATCCCTTCATTCATGTCATTAATGAAAATGTTAAATAATACTGGTCCCAGTATGGACCCTTAAGGGACACCACTGGCTACGATGTCCATTGGGACACTGAGCCACTGACCCTTTGTTATTTTTTGCATCTCTTGACAAGTTCAACTCCAGGTGTGCCTTGGCCTTCCTTACAACATCCCTTCACAAACCAGACTGTGTCCCTATACTTTTCCTCATGTACCTGTGCTTGCTTCCATTGCCTGTGCATTTACTTCTTGGTCTTCAGTTTGACCAGCAGGTCTCCACTCAACATAGCCAGCTTTTAGTCTTCCTTGCCAGTTTGCTTGTGCCTGGGGTTTGCAAGCTTTTTTGCTCCATGGAAAGCACGCTTAAAGGTCTGCTAGCTCTGTTGTCCCTGGGGGCAGTTTTCCAGTGGGTCCTGCTGACTATCTCTTAAAAGAGCTGAAAGTTCTCTTTCCTAAAATTCAGTGTCCTGACTTTACTCTTTTACCCATATCCCTTCAGGACTGCAAACTGCACCAGTGTGTGATCACTGCAGCCCAGGCTCACTTCACTCTTGACATCCCCAATTAGCTCACTTATATTAGTGACCATCAGGTCCAGTGTTGTTTCCCTTCTGGTAGGGCTTGTCTATTACTTGCCTAAAGAAGTTATCCTCCATGCATTCCATCAATCTCCTGGATTGCTGACAGCTCATGAGGCTACATTTCCAGATGTTGGGGTCATCTAAGTTCCCTGGGAGGATGAAAGCTTGTGAACATGATGCCTCCTGTGGCTGGGACATGAAGGCTTCATCAGTAAGGCTCCCCTTGAGCCCGTTAAAGACACAATCCCCAAAGTGTCATTTATTGGTCTGGCATTGACTCAACCAGTTTGTGGCTGCTTCTCAGAGGCATCTCTTTGTGATTTATCCATCTTGATGTAGAGGATAACCCCTCCTTCCTCCCCTGCCCCTTTTGAACAGCCTGTAGCCATCAATTGGTTGCACTTCAGTCATAGGATTCATCCACCAAATTTCTGGAATGGCAGCTAGGTCAAAGCTTTCTAGCGGCACGGTGGCTTCCAGCTCCCCCTGTTAGTCACCTCACTGGGTGCGCTGGGTGGAGGTACCTCAGCTGGGCTGTCAGCCGTGTCACCTTCTTAGAGAGACACCCTTTAATTCCTTTGAGGTATTTCAGTGGTGTTTCTCTATTGGCTTCTGTTACCTCAGAAGCCCCTGGCTGATCTCCATAAGACTTCAAGTGTGCTCCAGTTTGGCTAGCTCAGAGCCACCAGCTGAGGGGCCTCACTAGCACTGCATCCCTCTAACCTTGGTATGTCATCCCACAACTTGTTATGAGCAAGCCCGATATTATCCCCCTCCCCTGTCATGTCTTGTTTAAAGCTCTGTCAATTAACCCTGCTGGCTCCTGGTCAAAGGCTCTCTTTTTCCTTTGAGAAAGGTGAATCTCTTCTGATGCTAACATGCCTGGTGTCACGTTTTTGCAGCACAGAAGACCTGATTGTGTCTTGGTACTGTGTTTCTTGACAATTGTTTTTTGTGTAGTATTTATCCAACGTAACTTCAGCCTTTTAGGATTTAAGTTCACCCTTTGCCATGAAAGAAGTAGGTATTTCAGGAGAGTTGCTAATCTGTTTTGTGTCATCTTATTGTGCACATTGTAATGAATCTAGTGGTGAAGAGATCAGATTTTAATGTCTAGTTGTTAGCTACTGAAATTAGGGCAGGCGAATTCCACCTTTGTTTCTATGTTATGGGTGGTTGTTACGTGTGTAACAATATTGAAAAGCTTAACAAATCTTCAGACTGCATATCTTGAATAGCAATGACTGAGCATTAGAGTAATAGCATAATGTGGTTGGCTGGAAGGCAGATAGAAAACGTTGCTGTACATTTTATGCAAAGCAATTTTTGAGGACTAGCTGAAACTAGAAATGCTCTTTTATTTACCTCTGAAATAATGTTTTACTGTGCATAAATATTACTTTCTTAAATAACATTGTAATGGAATTTAAATAAGGATAGTTTGTTATATCAAAGTGGAAGATATGTTTCTGCTGTGCAGTTTTGTTCAGGTAGGAAATTAATGTGTTGGAAGTGACATTTTAGGACTTTTCACTTTGAGTATTTGTAAATTTATTCTTGTAATCTTATTGAAATATTTTTGGGACAAATAGCAATCTGCAAGAGGAAATATATGTATTCTTATCAGTTTTAAGTGTTATAGAGATGTCTTCTTTGTATTTTATTTTTACAGGTTTTGAAATGTGAAGTGGAACTGATGGCCAAAATGGCAAAAACCATTGACAGCTTCACTCAGAATCAGACAAGGCTTGTTGTAATTATTGATGGATTGGATGCTTGTGAACAGGATAAGGTTTTACAGATGCTTGATACTGTGAGTTGGATCATTTTATAAAGATAACCTCTGGATCATATGCATGATCGCTTCTACAGATGAGCTCAGATACATATAGTTACTGTGTGTTTTCTGTAGAAAGAAGGCTGTATTGTAGTATTTAACATTTGTGTGCATTGGCATAACTATAATTCTAAGAGTGATGGGTTTTAACAGTTGAAAATTAAATTGCATGTTAGTACTTTTGAAAAGGTTTAAAATAATCAAATGTAGACTATGGAAAATATTTTTTCTGTTGAAACAAATTTAAAATGTTTAGAGAGTTTTTCATATTTACCCTTGAAGTACTTTAGATGAAAAATACTTAAATGCTAAATATTTTTGGGGCCTGGGACATCACTGCATGACACATCCTTGGTGATGTTTCCACAGTAAATTCTGCTGTTAAATTGTCGAGTGTGCTTATTTCTAACTGTGGGTAACATTCCTAACATTAGATATCTCATATCAAAGACGCTGACATCTCTATACATCTCTTGGCCTCGCATGTTTATTCCTTGAACAGAATGAATATAAAATGTTTAGCCAAATGTTCAAATGATCTGCAACTGCAGTTAGTTGTTACTAACAAGGTGTACTGTCTACTTTTTTACAGGTGCGAGTCTTGTTTTCAAAAGGCCCGTTCATTGCAATTTTTGCAAGTGACCCACACATTATTATAAAGGCAATTAACCAGAATCTCAACAGTGTTCTACGTGATTCAAACATAAATGGCCATGATTACATGCGAAATATTGTCCATTTGCCTGTTTTTCTGAACAGCCGAGGGCTTAGTAATGCAAAAAAACTGATGGTAGCTTCAACAACCAATGGGGATATTCCTTATGGAGATAGTGCAGGTAAGGTTATGCATGAGAGTGATAGGAGTGTTACAAAAGCAATGACTCAAAATCTGGGTTTTGGAAGAAACTGTTTGAATAATTGACAGATCATTAGTGTTATTTTTATAGATTGGTCAAATGTATATGACTGGGGAAAAAGCCTAGCTTTGTTTTCCTTTCCATAGGGTTGCATGAAGAGGTTGACAGGAGAGTTTCTCAGAACAGTCTCGGAGACATGACCAAGCTTGGTAGCAAAACTGCTCTCAACAGGCGGGTGAGAAAGATTTTTAGTCTAAATAGAGATACTGGTAAAATAGAGATACTTTTTTTTTCCTGGGTCGTTTTCTTTCACATTTTCAATAATATCAACTTGGAAGACTTATCAAACCATTCTTAAGAAATTTTTGTAAATAATCCATGTAGGAAAAGTACATTTTTGAATCAGTAGAGTGATGCTCTGTCAAAGAGGAAGAAGTATGCTTGCTCACCAAAATGTTCCTTTCCACAAAAAAATTAAATACAGCTCTGTGTATGCTGAGATGATACAGTAAATCTGGTAGAAACTATGGTCTATGTGTGGGTGTATATTTTGGATTTTTTTTTGTGGAAGCCTGGTATCACTTTGTTGCAGGATATTGCAACAGGGCAGTAATTGAGTGAATCAAGGAATTTCAAATATTAAGTACTAGACTTGTACTGACTGCAACATCTACTGCATTTTTTCCTGCTTTCTGTTCTGTTTTTCCATCTTTACATAAAATCACAAAGTGGTTGAATAAAAGGTGTCTAGAAAGTTGTGAAAAGCAGCACAGAGTCTGAGGATTTTGAGGTTTTTGTGCTGCCATAGGTAGAGACTTCAGGAATTTTGTAGCAGAGGAATCTTGTTGAGGGGTCTTAACATAGAGGTGCACAATCCGGCCTTAGCTTAGCTGAGCAGGATAAGCAAGAAGGTAAATGTGTCCTTGAAATGCAGCTGTGGCTAATTAGCTACCAAGTGTGGACAATTCCAAGAATGTAAACAATGGAGTGTGTGAACAGCAGGTGAGAATCTTAAAGGAGCAGAGCCAGCAGAAGCAGCGTTTGTATGATAGCTTACCATTGCCCAAAGTGATTTGTTTAGGTGTGTAAACAAGTAGCCAGTGACCAATCTACTGCTTGGATGTAGAGAAGTAGAAAATGTATATAAGTAGCCTTCTGATCTGTAATAAACGGCTTTCACCTGATCACATTGGTCTGCGTGTGATTGACCCGAGCCTCCGCAACAGAATCTGATGGTCGCTTTAATTTTTACATGTAGTTAGTAAATGGGGATGATATTAACTCTTTGGAGAGACAGTAGGAAGCGATGATGGAAATGCTGAAAGTAGTAACCTTTCTGCAGAATGTTTCGCAGTGTCACTGTATTTTGACCTCTCAGAATTGATGTGGAAATAAAATGTGTAGCTCCTGCCACTTCTTGGCTTCCATGGAAATAATGTTCAGCTGTTACACAGCTAAATTGGAATTAAATTCCTCTATATTTGGTATTTTCTGTCAGCCTCACACACTTACTGACAAAGGCTCTAACTTTATACTCAAGTAAAACTGAAGTATTTGAAATATGTAGAAGTTTTTGGTGCTAATCAGTGTTCCTTGGGCTTTTCTATCATCATAAGGATACTTACCGAAGACGCCAGATGCAGAGGACCATTACTCGTCAAATGTCTTTTGACTTGACCAAGCTGTTGGTTACAGAGGATTGGTTCAGTGATATCAGCCCTCAGACCATGAGGAGGTTGCTAAATATTGTTTCAGTGACGGGTAGGTGTGCCATGGTTGTGTGCAGTAAACAGTATGGTGTTTTGGCTGCTTGTAGTTACACTCAGACTTTTTAGTGTGTAAACTAAATCTAACGGTCTAACAGTCTAAATCAGTCCATGTGTTGCTTTTGAAAATCCTTCTGAAGCAAACTCTTCTAGAATGTAACAGAAAATTATAGACCATTCTACACAGAATTTGAAAGATGCATAATGTTTTTGTTTCATTAACTTCAGTTGGGAGGCAAATAATTCTAGTCTACATTTCCAGGAAATTTGTATTTTTTGATTTTGAAATGGGATAAGAAAATTACTTTTTTCAATTTCATGATACTGTAGTGTGAACAAAGATTGTCATGATGTCATCTGAAAAGGTAAGCTGTGAGGGGAAAACCAGGTGTATATCCTGTTCATTTTTGCTATGAATATTTGGAGTCCTTGTTTCCTAAATGATTGTATGGGGCTGATGAAAGCATTTTCTGACCTGTTTTTCTTCAACAAAACACAGTCAAGACAGTGGTATCTCTAAGCTTTAAAAACTGGAAATAACTGAAGAAGGGCTTATGGAGGTTTAATAAATTCATGTTTCATGAAGTCGTAAGTGAATGGGGAGGGATTATTTTCTGTCTTTTCTGTTACAGACACAAGAAGGCACTGGGTAGCCCTAGAGCTAACTGGTTTAGAACAGAGAAATTGAGTTGCTTTTCACTCTGTATATAGTTAAGAGCATAATTCTGCAATAGACTTCAAATTCTGGGCTATCTTTTAAATAAGTGTGCAGTGTCTTAGCTTGTCACTGAAATTTGTAGCATGTAACCTGTCTTGTTTTGGCAAATTATAATGCAGTTATGAAAGTATAACAAAATCACAAAATGTTAGTTGTAACATTAAACTAAAGACCTTGCAACAGCACTTTTAGTGTAGTATATAATGTGTGGTTAGATGTGATGATTTCATGAACAGCTTTATGAGCAGAGCCTTCAGGTTACATGTCATTACAGATACAGAAATTATAGACCAGATATAGAAATTATAGAAAATTTGCTGAAACTGCAAATGCATAAATTGTAGCTTTAAGTTTTTCTGGTTTTTAAAAATAACTTTATTTGTAATTTACACCTTGCCTTATTAGCTTAAAAGTCTTTTCTTTAGCTTTCAATTTTATTATATTGGCTATTGAAGTTAGCGGTTATGTATGCTTAACTTATTTTGACCCCATTTTATATGCCAACGCATGGGAGATCTATCAAAGTATTAGCGTGAATTTTTGTGTTTAGATGGAGAAATTAATGCTGTGTGAAATTCTTCATTGAGTTGTGTTGAAGTAAGTTAATATTCACCAGTAGCAGGATTATTGTAATTAGTGTTTAACCCAGGGCTGAAGTTGATAATTTTTGAAAGTCTCATATTTTGACCGGTATTTGCAAGGACTTTTATAAGGTTGTAAAATGATATTTTTGCATGCAACTTGAGATGATTTCGAATTTACAGAGCTAAGAATACAATAGCAGGAAGTTCACAGAGCAGATGAAAGGACTTAATAACAAAGTAACATAGCTGTTACTTTGGGGGGAAAAAGATATCTTTCAAAAGGGAGAAAAAAATCCTCTGTTTTCTTCTCTCCTTCCTTGTTCTATTAGGTCGTTTATTGAGAGCTAATCAGATCACATTCAATTGGGACAGACTGGCAAGTTGGATCAATCTCACAGAGCAGTGGCCATATAGAACATCATGGCTCATCCTGCATCTTGAAGAGACAGAAGGTGTTCCGGATCACCTGACTTTAAAAACCATCTATGAGAGGTAGTCATTGTTATGGTAATGGTGTGCACTTTCTGTGATTCAAATAGTGATCATTATTAATGATCATTAGAATAACATGGCTTTCAAACATCTATCGTGTTGTAATCTAAAATTACCACAATCTTATTCTCTTCTGCTAACTTTTGAAAACTTCTAAGTGAGTTTCATTGCTATTTAATTCACCATGTATGAGTGCTTTTTATTTAAATCAAAGAGAACTATACAGGAATTCTTTCACAGACAACTAGCTGTACTTTTGTCTCTTGATGTAATTTTCATCTTTACCTTGGCCAAGCTACAAGTTAGGTATTTTTTCCACTGGTTTGTTAATCTGAAATAATCTCTGCGCAAACTGCCCTTACTGGTAAAAATCTCTGAAGGTTTTGTGCTTAGCAGGAGTGCTATGGCAATGCCATGTGCTGCAGTTAAGGGATGTAAAAATGAGGCAGGACTTTCTCTATTTCTGCTACAAGTTGCTGTCCAGCAGAGCTGTCTTGGTATTGCTGCTGAGAACAAATTGCCTCGTGTTGCCAGTGAACATCTCTCTCCAGAGCCCTCTGCTTGTAAGAAAGTATTTGTGAGTTGTGACCTGATGACAGCAGGAGGAATGGAAGAGACCGAATATGACTGAGAGTGGGGCCTATAGAAGAAAAGCAGAATCTGGGAATCAAAGTCAGGGAGAAGAAAGAAAGGTTTGACTTGGATAAGATATAATTGAGATCAGATGAAAAGAACAGCTGAGAAAAAGAGAGGACTGTGACTGATTGAACAAATTACCAGAAAATCTAAAGACTTTGCAGAGTCCAGGGGAATGAACGTGGAGAGAAAATTTTGGAGGAGTGCCCTGCACTAAAAGTCAAGGAATAGGAGATGAACTATATGAGGGTCTGGGATGAGCTGAGAATGGTTGAAGTGTTGAGAATGGAATTAGGGTTGATTGGAAAAGGTGATTGAGTGTGTTGTATTAGGGAAGAAAAGTTGAAGTGCAGTTAAGATCTGAACATAGAAACCCCAGAAGGTAAAGGGATGAGGTTAGACTTGGGCCTGATGAGGCTGAGATTGAGGACAGATGAAGAGGACAAGTAGTAGACTGAAGTGGAAGATGGAAGATTGTTTTAAAAACACCAAACTTTACAGGTAGATCAAGTGTGTTATTAGAAAACACTCCTCTAGAGTAGGGACCTAGTTTCTGGGTTTTGCATTTTCTTTGTGAGTGTAATATAGCTATGAAATCAAAGGTAAAGAACACTGGGAATCCATCTTTCCATTGTGGGTTCACATGACTAGTGTCACAAATGTTTATGTGATCAGCTAAATACAGTAATTCAGAAGCATCAGCAATTCCCTTTCCTGTCATGCTTGTCATTCAAACTTCTCTTTATTTAGATTTGCTTTATTTAGAAATGCTGTAAACACTTAGATATGTTTCACAATTTTATATTTTCAGTATTTATCTAACAAACTCATTACAACTTTCTGATCATTAGCATCTGCGGTAATAAATCACTCTGGGGTGATTGAAGTCCAAAGCTGTCTTGACACAACATTTTCTGATAAACCAGAGGAGGTATTGGAGACGTGGTATATTCTCATAAATGGGTGCTAGTAATTCCAGTATTAATTGATATTAAATCTGTAGTAAATGAACATGAATAAAAGGAAAGAATAGTCACAATTGAATGTGAATAACTTATTTGGGGTCTGGATTATTTGTTGTAAGTACAAACACTTGTGCTGTTGAAGCTCTGTGCCAGCTGGAGCATGTCATGGTTTATTAGTTAATGTGTGGAGAAGATTCATGACTGCTGCTGTGTTGTACCTTTTACTATACAGGTTGTTTGGAAGTAATATAGCCATTTCAGTAGACTGCTAGTTCATCGCTGACGATTATAAGTGAATAGGTAATTTTTTAGTGTATAAAACCAGAGTACATAATGTGAAGAAACAGTGAAGGACTCTGTCTTGGAAAAGGGAAGGTGATGATCTTCTTTTAAAGGGAAGCTGTTTGTGCTCTACTTGCAATGCCAGAAAAGCAAGGAAAAGGGAAATAAGACCGGTATTCTGAGTTTTCTCTTTAGCAAAAAATACCAATAGGATTATTTGATATGAAAATGATAAAGCTAAAAGACTTAATTTCTTCGGCTTCTTAACAATTAAAAAAAAAAATTCCTAATGATAGTGTTACTGTGTGCTCCAGAAGAGAATTGATGTCCCTCTGCCCCTTTTGTTGAACGTGTGTAAAGAGCCAAATGTATAACTCTCCTGAAGTATTGACAAAGCTGAGGTCTCATCTGTCTGGTGATTTGGGTGATCGTCTTTACCATGTGCTGAATATGAAAAGATCCGTGGAGTCTTCTCTGGGATTATCTGGAGCTCTAGAAATTCTGTTTTATCCAAAGTAATCCTTCCTGTGTCATTGCTATTCCTATTTTCTACAACTATTTAAAGTAACTTGGTTTAAATGTCGGTGTCAGTATAATTTCAAAGTTAGTTCCTCTTTTAAGACTTCAGTTTCTGTTTTTGAAGTTTTATTAGTTTTTAGAGCAGATTTCCCATTTGGAGTCTCATTAATAGATACCAGACTTTAATAATTACGTAGCTTGTTCCTGTACTGAGTTTGTGTTACTTCTTCTCTGCTTTTTATGCTTCAAGATTATTTTTTTTTTAATATCTTGATATTTTAGAGCAGAGTCAAGAATATAGTTTTCCTGGTGTTGAGTAGTTTGTGTCAAACTACTTTTTATGGAGATACTACGAAGTCTTTGGGTTTGCTGCTTGGACGTCTCCCTTGAATGAAAGGAATCTTGTAAAGTTCTATGTTAAATGGAGGAGTTTCACACTTGGTCACATTCTCTGTGTAAGGAGAATGCTTTGATATTACAGTTGCTTTTCCAAATTTTAAAATATCATGTGTTAAAAAGCTTTTGAATCACCAGGATTCCCTTGCAGTGAGAGCTCTCCATTGCCTTCCTCTCTGCTGCTGACTGCGGGCAGAGGGTTATGGCACTGTTGGGTCTGTTACAGCTCCCTTCAGCTGAAGAGTTACGGCAGATAATCCGTGTGTGCGCTGAGGGTGTGGCAAGGGCCATTTAAGCCCGTGTTGCCGTACAGCTGTGTCCCCGGGCTGTCCCCGGGCTGTCCCCGGGCTGTCCCCGGGCAGCGCTGGTGCCGCCGGGGCTGTGCAGTGCGGCGCGGTGCCGGCAGGTGGCGCTCCCCGCTCGGCTCCGCGCGTCCCGTACGGCCGCGGGAGCGCTGCCACCAGAGCCTTTGCTCTGAGTTTCCAAGGGAAAGTGGTGCTTTCACAGCATATAAAAAATACAGGAAAGTTAAAACAATCGGGTAGTCAAGCACTGAGAAGCAAAAGAATAAATATAGTCTTTAGTTAATTCCCCTCTATGCACAATGATATATGATTTCTGTGATTATATGATACTTTGCCTCCATGAGATTCCCATCTTGTAATGTCCAGTATTTAATTTTGCAAACTGTAGTAAAAGAGACGGCCATTTGCTGTCACATTGCATTGCTATCTGTTGTAGTTGAAAACAATGCAAAAACCAAACTAAGACAACTAAAAGTTGCTCTACAACTATTCGTCAGAGTTTGTGTGATGCTGGACTAGTCACCTCTGTAGTACCTTTCACTTGGATAGTACTTGAGCCTCTGTGGGGAGGTGGTGTACAGCTTATGGTTCTGTGGGCTGATATTACGAAGTACTCAGTGTTCAGAGCTATATCGGGAGCTCCTGGGAGCTCTGCTTTCAGTTGGAGGGGTATTCTAAAAAAAAAAAGGATATCTCACTTTGGTAACCAAATAAGTGTATCTATATCTCTGTGCTTCAATTTGTCATTAGAAAAAAAGCTAAGTAATATATTCTTACTGTGAAGGCTTGGTGGGGAGAGTAAATTTGTCTTTTTCTATAGACACTGTGAAGAATATCAGTATGAAACTGGGTCTGTCAGGAGAAGTGTGTCTTTCCTGTATCATACTATGCAAAGGTGAAAATCCTAGTGAATGTTATATTGGGAGCTTTCCTCCAGGGCCTATAACAAAAAATCCAACAGACAAACAAAAAAAGCCTGCCTCACAAAAAACCCCACCAAAACCAAAAGAACACAGAAACCCGTCCCAAAACAACAGCCAAAAAACCCAACAATGACAACAAAAACAATTAAAACAAACAAACAAAACACAGAAAACCCCAACCCAAAACAGAAAAAAAAAATCACACACCGCTAAAGAAAATTAGAATTCAGTTTGTGACATAGGCACACCTCTGTGAAGAATCTTTATAAACTGGAGTCACGGAACATCTCTTGTAGTAGCAGGTAGTGGCGCTATGCTCTCAGTCTTTTGTAGAGGGGAACAAGCCTATGCTTTGTTACTGTGGCAGATTTTGAAAAGAAAGTGCTGAATCTGCTTTGTTGCTTTCAGTCTATATTTTTGAGAAAAATGTTTTTAGTCTTTTTAGTTCGTTAAACTGACCTGCTATATCATCTCACTTCTATCTTCTCACTTTCAGCATCTCTCTCTCTGCTGGGCTGGTTAGTCTTGCTTTCCACCTAGTATATTTATTAGTACTAATATATACTCCTTCAGGTTATGAAGGAGTTTGCCTTTTGTCATCATCAGGATTTTCAGGTAGCTTCTCTCCTTAACAGGTTAAACTCTTAATTCTGATTTTGTCTCTGCTTCCCTTTTTGTGTTTGGGTTCTTCAGTGGTCAGGTTCACTATTGTCATTACCCACTTCTTCATCCTGGACTAATGTAATTATCTTTACCTTTTTATTTATAGCTGTGGCATAGACTTAGTATTTCTCTACATTTATGTTGTGCTGCATTCTCTTCCATATTACTGTAAAGGGTCTTCCTGATGTCAATTTTGTGTAATGCCAAAGTGGTTTGCAGAAGTTGTAAAAGGCAAATTTTTAAAGCTCTGAAGTGGAATAAAATATATGGGCGTTCTGCAAATAAATTTCTAAGAGAATTAAGTTGTCAGATTAAAGCAAGTTTCTGTTGAATGTTTGCAACAGAGACTTCTCAGACTTGTAAATTAGCCAGCTATGGGAATGTGTTCTCTTGTGAAGGCAAATAAAGCATCCATGACACCAGAATTAATGACAGTGCCAGATCTAAATAAATGATATCTTGGGAAAAGTCACCGTGGCTTTTGTAGAAAAAAAGATACGTTTCAAGGAACTGAATTCTCAACAGAGGCAATGAACATATGAAGAAGACAAGGAAATATTTTGAAATCTAAGACATTTTAAGCAAGATCTTCATCAAAGAATATCTAAAGGTATTAAAATCTAAGATAATTGCAGGGTAGATGTCCTAGGAAAACAAAAGAAGGAAGCAAAAGATAGGAGTGTGTATCTCGTGAGAAACTTGCAGGTGAGGTTTCAGAGGATAATTCTTGTGCTGTTTGACATACCTGTGAATGGTCTGACAGAAGGAGGAGATGCCATGTGGGGATATAAGCAGGATAACTGTTTCACAGAGGGTTGTGGAAGTAGCTATGAGCAAGTTGCAGATCAAAGTCATTGTGGGTATAGCTATCATACACTGCTGGGGAAAATCATCTCATCTATAATCCTGCTAACACAGTAGTGGGTGGTAAATCTGCACTAAAGAAAGGAATTCATAAATCGTTGCTGATTTCTCTGAAAAAAGTTCAATGTCCCCCCTCAGTCAGAAAATGAAACAGTGTCTTTAGGAGTTCCTTATAAATCAGTGGAAAGGCAAAATGTATTGTATTACACAAATCTGAGATTTTTCTAAATTCTAAAGACTGGGTTTCTAACACCCACATTTCAAAATGGTTGTACCAAAGTAGAAAAGATATTTAAGAGGCCGAGGAAAGCTGTAATCTCACATCAAGCAGTGGCAAGTCCCAATTTTGCCAGACTACTTTCTCCTCTCTTCTCAAGCCCACCTTATTCTTAAGACATTTGATTCATTTATTTCTTTTCCCCACAAGCCTTAAATTTTTTCATTTCTGTTTGAGGCTCTAAGTCTTGTTCATCTTTGTTTTTTGGTATTTTCGACTTCTCAAGGCTAAAGATGTCAGGGATTTGATATTACCACCTTGTTGAACAAAAATTGTGCTATTAAAGCTGATTGTATGAGAAGAAATGTCTTCCTAGTCCCTTTCCTCATTAAGTTGCCTCACTAAAAGGATAATCTGAAAACATTTTATCTCTTTGTGTCCTTCTTATCGTGGCAGTAATCAAAGTCTGCAGTACTTTGTCAATTGGAAGGTGCCCCTAGAAATCACTGCAGTAATTTTGTAACTCTATTACCTCTCCTTCTGGAGACTTTTGTCCTTCTGGAGGCATTAGGGAGAGTTTCTGTATCTATGAACTAAGCAGTTCTCTTCTAGATATGGCAGATTTACCAGTCTGCCACTTCTCAGAGCTGTTAGTAGCTGGACTGGAAGGTTTATACAATTGAAAGTGAAACTTCAGGCATGTGTGTGCCTTTTGAGTTCAAGAATTTATTGTATTGCGTTTCAGTAAATGACTGTCCAAATTTCTAAACACTTGAAAAACTATGTATGGCCTGAATTCTTACGCCTGAAGTTCCTGCAAAATCAGCAGTTCTGCTATTGTGAATGCACTGAATTACTGATGTGAGGCCTAGGTTACCTTGCACCTACAACCTATTCAGTAAGTAACTGATGCCCTTAAAAGTCCAAGTAAAGGACAAGAAAATGTGGTTTGAGTATGTTTGCAGCAGGAGGAAAAAAATGAAGTTCAGCACAAAGCACCGCAGGAAAGGCTACTTTAATTGGAATATAGATGTGTCTAAATTAGTTATATCAAGTACTGGGACAGGCTGTGTGACGAGTTGTAGGACCCTTGCCATGCTGGTGAGCAAGATATGTTGTCCAGGCAGGCAAAGCCCCTGTAAAGAAGTTCCAGTTGGCCTTTGAAAAGAAGATGGCAGGGAACACACTGCAGGCTACCAGAGCAATTTAATGATTTCCCTGTTCCAGAGGGCCCTTTGGAAAGAAAAAAGTCAGAATGATGTTGATGACAATCCATGAGAATTTTCTCATGGTCATGTCTGGATACCAGACATAGATAGAACATTTGCCTAGGAATTAGGTAGATCTGTGGTCAATATTGTCCTCTCTCTTCTGGGATTAAGATCTAGTTTCTGTATCTCTCTGAATATAATTCTGACCATTTCCTGCTGAAACTGAGAAATACACAGCTGGTGTATCGGGGGAGATAGTCCTAAGAGAGACCATGGCTCAGTGTCTCAGTGCTTCAAGATGCTGGGGAGGATGCTTGTCCCCATGACTGAATATACAATTTATTTAACGCTATAGAATTCAGGTATTCACACAACTTTCTATTTGAGTGCTTGCTACTGGCCGCTTTTGATGTTAATCTGCTTGTTGGGCTTGAGGGACAGTCCTACCTGTCATTCTTTGCCCAGACTTTGACCAAACCGGGGTATTAAGACCAGTGCTTTGACCGAACTGGAATATTAAGACAGGACTTAGCAATTTTTTATGAGCATATTTGCAAGTAGCTGATGGTCCCTGAATTTCTGTGACTATTTTTACATATTTATTAAAAATATTAGAACAGAAGAGCTTGGCTCCAGATAGAAGAGACTCTCATGAGCCATCTGTTCAGATTAGGATCTCCACCCTTACTTAATCTCCTTGAAAATATGCTTTTTGGGAAAATGAAGGAAACTGTGGAAATCAAGAAGCTTAACTCTTTGGTTTTGAAAAATGAGGTTTTCCAGGACAAGAAAATGGTTATACTTTCCTCAGAGTTGTAGGTAACTGTTATTTAAAACTTAGCAACGTATCATTCATCCATCACTTGGGCTTAATTTAACCTCTGTGATAAAGTCTTTGTGCACGTGTGTATGCCTACCTATGATGGATGGCAAATTGGATGGCAATACAACGTGCTGAGGCAGAATGCACCAAATTTAGAAAAATAGCATGACAGCTTTCTTTAATTCAGCTTTTTTTTTTTGGGGGGGGGGTGCGTGTAGGGAACTAAAGGATCTAAGTGAGCCATAGCTTATTAATTGCTTTCATTTTAATGCTTTTGCAACTTTTACACCATTCCAAGAGTTGATTTGTGGAATTCACATGCTTTGTCTGATGTATCAGTAATAGAAAGAAGTGTTGTTCCATAATTTCTTCAGTTCTAGTCCAGTTTCAGCACTGCTATATGATTTTGCTTGAGTTTTTTTCCAGTCTTTACTGAAGTTGCCCCTTTTGGAAATCAACTATAGAAATATTTATCTCTAGTAATGGTAACCAGAGAAGTACTTAATTTCAGGTTACTACACAACTCATCCTCCATTTTTGTTTTATTGTTTTTGTTTTTTCTTGAAATTAAACTGGTAAAAACTAATTTAGTTATAAGTGAAACAGCAGTTCATGACTATAGATTTGGAGTTCTGTGGTGTGGTTTCATTGGTGCTGTGTTTTCCTGATAGGTTTAGAGTTCTTGTGTGATACGCCCATTGTAATCAAATTAAGAAATGACTTAGGATAAAACATTTTTCTTTTTCATGTACAGTCGAGTATTTCTCCTTCATTGTTTACTACTTCAATTTAAGAAAGTATATTTATAGCATACTAAAAATACCACCAAGATATAAATGATATGAAATTTTTTTATTAAAGAATTTAATTTCATAAAAAAATAGTATTCTATAGCACTAGTAGTAAAATTTATTTTTCTCCATATAAAGGCTCATTTATTTTTATAGCAATTTGATGACACATCTGCTTGCTTTATTCAGCTGAAAAGAAAATGTTGGTTCTTGGTGTTTTGTAAAATTGCTTTGTTAAATTATTTTCAAAATCGTTCAACTTTTAACAAATGGCATTTGATACTAACATTGGAAAGCAATTTCAGCTAATTAAGTAGATCCTTCTATAAACCATTGGAACATTAAGATGACAAACTGTTCATTCAGGATTATTTTAATTGGTACAATTATTGTAATTTTGTTGCAATTATGTGTTGAGCTAAAAGCTTTTGTTTAAATCATTTGAGGGTTTTTTGTTAATATACATAAGTAAGGAAAAAAGTAAAATAAAAACTGAAGATAAGCATTATCTGTTTACTTTTTCATTACAGTGCTTTAGACAAGTATCTACTGAATTATTCTTTTAGAAAAGTGTGTTACATGCTTTCAGCAAATCTGTAGAAATTTTAAATGTTAAAATCGAGCAAGATCATTGAAATGTAACTTCTCTGGAAGGTTATTATGTTAATTCCAGTTTTGACACTGTTTAAATACCTTTTAAGAAAAAGGGTGAAATGAACTTCTGAGGGATTTGTGAGTTGCTTAATGCCTATTGATGTATTCATTTAAGAAGTGTAGCTATTTAGTGATTATAGAAATCAAAAATGAAAAAGCCATGGAAGGTGCCACATTCATCACTCTGATTATAGTGTTCTCTGCAATCATCTTTGCCCAGGCCAGGTTTAAATAAATCACTTCCTTTAAGTAGACAATTAAGTATTCTTGTAGACCTCACAGTGAGGCATTACTTCTAAAATATTTAACCTGCTTTTTGTTTTTCCATTTCCTTTTATTGCCTCCTACTTAGAATGCAGCACACATAAAGTTATTATGTTTCTTGCTGCGCTAATAGTGTGGTCTCAGTGTTAAAAGGCAACGTACCAATTGAGTAGTAGGTGGTTGATGCCCACCTTTTTTTAAATTCTTTTGCCTTTTGTAATTCAAATAGCACTGCAAAGCTGTGAATGAATCTGGGCGTTTGTAACTGCATTAACACTTTATTTTAATCATAAAGAGTACCAGTGTAGGGTGTGTTCTGGAGAGTTGTATTAAGAATAGAACTTTTTAATATGGCTCAGTGACAGTGCTGGGTGATACTGGGTGTGGGAGATTAGTTTAATAAATATCAATCTTTTAAGGATCAAAATGTTTTTTCATTCTGAAATGATTAAAAGCAGGAACACTGAGGAGAGGTGCAGCAGAATCTGCTGGTACTTGCATTGAATAGAGTCAGTTTTGCAAAGCAAGCTTTCCTGAATACCTATGGTAATAGGAGGTTTTAAATAGCTATTGCATCTGTTCAGTGAAGTCTCTTCTGCTTAATATGCGCTGAGGGGGCTTGAATTTTTGTCTACATAGATATATCAAACTATAGCTTTCTCTTTTTTTGGTCTTTATTAAGATAAGGCATTTATTCCTTTATGTTATAGTATTGAGCGTGTGATGACTTTTTCTTCCTGTCTTTATACAAAAGTGTTTATAAGCGAATGTTCTTTTTCAGTGTCCAAATGACCTGTTGCAATTTTCAGTTTGAGAGAGTATTTGCAGCACTGTTTCTGATATGTTAGTAGTACTGCAAAGTTCCTGGAGTGATTTGTGTGAGAGCTTTTAACACTGTCTCTATACTGACCAGACATGAAGAGAGTAGGATAAATAACTTAAGAGCCAGGCATAATATTAGTAGGATTTGATTATTAGGTATTAGAGATCACATGTCTAATTAGCAGACTGTTAAGCATAAAAATTTCATATTGCATTCCATAGTGGCCCCAATTATCTAGTTTTGTGTTTCTCAACACTCTAGAAAATTTTTATGTAATTTCTAATGCAAATTATTTCATTATTTTAAGCAACATTTTGGACTTGAGCTGTATTGAGAGGAAAAAATTAAAAAGCACATGATAGATAAAACATGACATGCCTTCATGCTCATGCCTTCTGTTGCTCGATCTATTATTTAATAGCAATTAATTAAGTCTGTTGCTTTTTATGGAGTGAAAAAGTTAAATGACTCTTGTCCATGCAGTTGCTTGCTTCCATAAAACACATGAGGGGGGAAAAACCTGAGGTGTGCAAAGAATAATTTGAAGCATTTTTTTGTTTTCACCTTCAGGGAGAGAAGTTTGGAAAGAGTAGGGAGAACGGCCCTTCAGGGTATGAGGGCTTGTAGAGAAGTCAACCTTCGAGCAGCCTGGGAACAGCAGGGCAGGCTGCTCTGTGAGAGAGGATGAGCTGGGGCTGGGGAGGCCAGCAAGGCAGGCAGGGCTTTCTGAGCAGGGGAGGAGTCCCACAGTAGCCAAATCGCAGCAGGTGCAGTGACAGTAACCAGGGACAGCAAACAGCCCCGTGGTCTGGAGCCACAAGGCACAGTTCAGGTCAGGGCATGATGTTAAGCCAGTGGCCAAGGTGAAGACCAGAGGTACACAGATGTAGCTTGGGGGGGACCAAGGGCAAAGGCCTGAGCTTCGAAGCTGTTCTTAACTCAGGCAAGAGTGCCCTCCAGTGAGGCTTCTCACAGCTCTTGTCACCACAGCCTGGTTACTCAGCTGCCCTGTGTCAGAGCCAGCCTTGAGCACAGGCCCCAGAGTCCCTGGCTGGGGGGAAGAGGGGGGTAAATCCTGTTGGCATTTTCCAGGGCCTGACATAAGCGATGGCACAGGCAGTGTGGGCACAGCGCAGCCTCCAGTGCAGATGACGGTGGTTGATTTTGGCCGTCACCATTTTGCCACCGCCTGGTTGGGTAATGAAGTAGATGATCCATAGGTGGGCGGTCATGTGTAGCCCAACAGCTTAGCACCTTCCTCTGAGCTATGCTGGTAACATTCAGTGCTGGACACACTGTCAGAGTATGGGGGTTGTTTTCCAAGTCAGTCATGGAAGTACAAGGTGAACATAATTAGAACAAATTTGAATCTAATTTACACTCCCTGGAATGAAAGATAAGATGATGTGCCTCTGTGAACTTGTAGTAAATTATCTGTGTTTGAGGAAGAAGCCAGAAATAATTCATCATTGTTGGAATATAACTTACTCCACAATGGAAGCAGTTTTTAATTTTAGCTGCTCATGGGAGACATGAAGAGTAGTGGAATGAATTTTTGAGGTTCACTTCCATCAGTATAATGTTTTGTTTTGGCCTCATTCCTTTTAAGTTCAAGCAGTTTCTCCTGGAAACAGACACTCTGTAACACTGACACTTTTTGATGTTTCTGATTTTAAAAAAAAATTATTTTGCCTCAGGAATCTAGCCCCAAAATGAGAATAGTGTGTTCACACTGCTTTATTTTTAGATCTGCATGCTTATATTTTAGCAAAAGTAACTCTTAAAGTGCCTTACATGCTAACCTTTTATTTTTTTATCTGAGAAGTGCAGGCACGTATGGTTTTTGTGGCTCTTTGCCAAAAGATTATCATTTACATAAATATTTCTTTCAAAGGCGTAGTTTAAGACATTGAGCTCAGGAGGTTAGAATAGAGACTTCAATCTGCACACCAGCAGTGGGCTATTGGCTTCTGAACAGTAGCTTTGTTCATCATATTCGGAACACTGTTCGCATTCAGACTTAAGTAGAGCTGGCATTAAAAATCAGCTAATTTGTTTCATGTGATTCATCAGCTGTGTGTTTTATTTAAATCTATGTCACATTCTCTTTTGGCTTTTTATTTTGTAGATTGAAGTGTTGAAGTAGGCCACTCTTTAACTCTTCAGTTCCTGACTTAAAAAGTGACTTAATTTTTACTTTTCCAGTGTTGAACTCCTGTCTAAAATACCTACAATAAATATATATAACAAATATATATAACTAAAGCATGCATTAAGGGTCTTGATTTTTTTCACCATCTGATGTTTGATTTAAAACGTACATGTTTACAGTTAGTTTAATTGTAGTTTCATATAAGGCAAAACAGAGCAACCTAAGGTAGTTGCTAAATATTAGTATAAAATATGCATTTTTCAGATTCTGTGAAGTATACAAGTTTTAATTTGATACTGCCAATGTCCTTATTTTTTCCTTTTGGCCTTTCGCTCTTTGAGGTTAGGACTACTAGCTTCTACTAGATTTCTTTAAACTCTGCCAGAGAATGAACTGTTCCCCTTATTTGAGATTGTAACCTTTGGGTGTCAAGCTTGTCTTCTCACAGAAGCACCGCCTTGTATTCTCTTAAGGCTGGAGTCTCTGAAGCCTTATATGCATTGAACTTCCCCAGTAAACCGAACTGCCGCCTGGACAATGTCTCATAATGATTGGCAGAATCAGAGTGTTTGTTAGAATAGGTTACACTTGCATTTATGCTTTATAGTTGTTACATGTTTGCTGAGCTATAAAGTAACTTTTCACTGTGCATGAAGTTATTCATAGATACTGTTCATGACAGCATGGTATGGCAGTATCCTCTGTCTGGTAGGTACATGGTCCGTTTAGATGTTTTCTGATAAAATTTATAGGAATTTGTTAATTCTAGTCTTAGTATATGGCAAGAATGTCCTAAAAGATCAGATTGAAAGATTAATATAGCTGAAATACATTTTTAATGTGATGTAGTTGCACTTACTTCAAGCATGTGGCATTGATTCTTAATTCTTTTATTTTTCTTAAGATTAAATGCTAAGCATTCTGTGTAAATCTGCCACTTTTGTCTCTGGAATAATCCCATGGTACATAAAATTCTACTCTTTATGGAGGATCTAAAAATAAAGATAAAAAAAAGATTGTTGCTTTTAAAAGGCAGACAAATTGTGAAATAGGATAAGATTGTTCAGCTAATGGTAGACTTAGTTCATTGGTTCTGTTAAAAATACAATTCCATTACAACCAGTTGGGGGTTTCTTTTAAGTGTTTGTGTTTTTTTCTCTTCATAGACACAATATGAGTGTGAATTTATTTAATGCAAGAGATTCCTGGTGTACTGATGATTTACTGAGTGTGCATGAGTCTCCTTCCTCCATTCCCATCTATGCATTAGTGCACTCATTTCCCCTATGACAGCACTGGTAGTTGCCTTAGCTCTTTTAATTGGAGAAAACCCAGACACTTCCTTTGTTGTATGCTACCTTCTTCTTTTTAGCAAGTTACAGCAGCTCACAGAGCAGCCAACAGATCTATGCTGTTGCCCTTTATTGTGGAGCTGTAGTCTTAATATGTCTTTGAAAAGAGCCATTAAAAATCATAATTAATTACATATTTATATAAAGTTTCTTTTTTTTTTTCTCCTTTTTTTTTCTAGTTTTACTTTATGTACAGTGTGATTACTTCACTGGTATCCGTATAGAGTGCTGTCACAGTCACTTAATAGCCATTACTGTAACTGTGTTTGCCATTCTTAGTGCATTCTTTCACTGTTTACATTTTTATTATGCTGGGTATGAGAAAATTTTTTTTTCGTCTTAGTACTCTTTTAATTTAGACTATCATTTCTCATTTGATATGAGATACCAGTATTGTGAGATGAAACATCAAATAAGATAGGTCCATCTGACCAACAATGTCAGCCTCCATCACTTGCTTGGTAGGAGCTTTCCATAAACTTCCACAAGACTAACATTTAATCTTTCTGCTTGTTCCTTCCTGAAACTCCCCTTTATGCTAGTGCTTACAAAACACTCACTGTTGCTTGACAATAGTCGTAATGCATGAACAGTCCCTTACAATGATCATGTCTCATGGTTTTGTTGTTTTCATTTGTTTGTGGCTTTTTCTTAGGTGAATTGCTTGAAAGCAGGTGGTTGTTCTCCCACTTTTTACAATGGATGCACAGTTAGATTTTGATCAACTTCTAAGATGCCTGTTCCTGTTACAAAACATGTTAGTTTAAAAATGAGATTGTTTTTACCATGGGATTTCTGATTTGGGTATAGAAATTTGAATAGATATTTGAGGTTAATGTTAACAAAGTTTAACTTCCCCTTACTTTGGATTTGACATTACTGTTGTATGGCTTCTTTGACGTTTCTCTTAAGCACACAACTAGATCAGATTGTTTAGCAGTTTGAGGTTTTTTGCATATTAGAAAATGTTACATGGATCTTTCTGCACACAGTGCAGCTCTTTATGGGTTCTCTTGTTTTTCACAGAACAAGGAGAATGGGTGGAAGTGTACTAGCATTTCACCCTAGAATATCATTTTGTAAACTGAAGTCATACTCTAATAAGTATGGTTGATGGTGTGTCTAATTTCACCCCCCAGAATTTCAAAGAATATTCCTACAACTAAAGATGTTGAACCTCTACTTGAAATCGATGCAGATATACGAAACTTTGAAGTATTTTTATCCTCACGAACACCTGTTCTTGTTGCACGTGATGTAAGAACCTTTTTACCTTGTACTGTAAACTTGGATCCCAAGCTACGAGAAATCATTGCAGGTAAGTATGCTTTCAAATAAATGGGAAGTGACAAATCTTTTTTAAATTTTGTTTTTAAGTAGGGCTACTTGGCATGTCACACAGAATACTCATTTGTTCATCAAATCATACCTTCAGATTGTCTGATTTGACTTCAGTAAGAGATCATTCAATTTCACTTAATAGTTTTGCTGTAACAGCCAGACCATATTAGACTAAAACTTCTCTTTTTGAGGGGGAGTCCACTGTTCTTGCTTTGCAGAGTGTTTTAGGAGATGGAGGAAACCAATACACACAATGATATTTTAGTAGAAGAGATGCAAGTTGACGTCAGATCTACATTAACAATTTTAAAAATGTGTGTAAAACCCTGTAGAAATGAAATCAGTTAAAGTCGTCTTCAGGCTGAGGAACTTCAACTCTCTCAGCCTTTCCTCATACGAGAGGTGTTCCTTAGAATCTTACAATGGCTTGGGTTGGAAGGGACCGTAAAGATGGTCTAGTTCCAACCCCTCTGCCATGGGCAGGGACACCTTTCACTCGACCAGTTTGCTCAGAAACCTATCCAATCTGGCCTTGAACCATTCCAGTGTTGGGGCATCCAGAAGTTCTGTGGGCAGCCTGCTCCAGTGCCTCACCACCATCACAGTAAAGAATTTCTTCCTAACATCTAATCTGAACCTACTCTCAGTTTGAAGCCATCCCCCCTTGTCCTGTCGCTACATGTCCCTGTAAATTCTCTCTGTAAATTCTCCTTGTAAAGTCTCTCTCCACCTTTCTTGTAGTCTCTCTCCAGGTGCTGGAAGGCTGCAGTTAGGTCACCAAAAAGCCTTCTTTGTTTCACGCTGAACAATCCCAATTCTCTCAGACTTTGCTCATAGGAGAGATTTCCTCATTTCCATTCCTCATTTCCATCCCTCATCAATCATCTTTGTGGCCTGCTGTGGGTTTGCTCAAATACCTTGATGTCCTTCGTGTTCTGGGCACCCCAGAACTGGATGCAGGTGGGGTCTACCAGAGCAGAGCAGAGGGGCAGAATCCCCTCCCTCACCTGCTGCCCATGGGGCTTTGGATGCGGCCCAGGAAACATTTGGCTTTCTGGGCTGCAAGGGCACATGGCTGGGTCATGTCCGGCCTCTTACCCACCAGCAGCCCCAAGTCCTTCTCATCGGGGCTGCTCTGAATCTGTTCATCCGCCAGCCTGGATTGTTAGAGGGGATTGACTCAACCCAGGTGGTCTTGTTAATCCTCATAAGAAGGTCCACTTCTCTAGCTTGTTCAGGTCCCTCTGAATGGCATCCCATCCCTCAGGTGTGACAGCTGCACAATTGAGCTTGGTGTCATCTGCAAACTTGCTGATGATGCACTCGATCCCTTCATTCATGTCATTAATGTAGTATGGGCCCCTGAGGGACTTCACTTATCGCTGATGTCCATTGGGACTCTGAGCCATTGACTGCTACCCTCTGGATGCAATTGTCCACACCCAGTTTCTTATCTCTGTAACAGTCTGCCCATAAAATATATGTCCAATGTAGAGAGAAGGATATCGTGGGGGACTATGTGAAAAGCTTTGTAGAAGCCCCTATAAATTATATCTGTAGCCTTTCCCTTGTCCACTGATGCAGTCACTCCATCACGGAAGACCACAGGGTTGGTCAGGCTGGATTTCCCTGTGGTGAAGCCATTCCTGGCTGTCTGGAATCACCTCTGTCCTCCATGTACCTTAGCAAAACTTCTTGGAGAATCTGGTCCCTGATCTTGACAGGCACAGAGGTGAAGCTGACAGGACGGTAGTTCCTGGAGTCCTCCTTGCTACTGTTTTTAAGAATTTGCAATCTGTCCATCTTTTGATGTAGAGGACAACCCCTCCTCCCCTCATTCCTCTCCTGCCCCTTTTAAGCAGCCTGCAGCCATCAATAGTTGCACTCCAGTCATAGGATTCATGCAGGAAGTTCCTGGAATGGCAGCTTGGTCAAAGCTTTCTAGCAGCACGGTGGCTTCCAGCTCCTCCTGTTGATTGCCTGCTCTGTGTGCACTGAGGCACCTCAGCTGGGCTGTCAGCCATGTCACCTTCTTAGAGAAACACCCTTTAGTTCCTTTAAGGTATTTCAGTCATGTTTCCCTCTTGGCTTCTGTTACCTCAAGAGCCCCTGACTGATCTCCATAAGACTTTCAGTGGGGAAATTCTTCTTGACGTCCAACATGAATGTCCCCTGGCACGGGCGCCTTCTGCCTGCTGAGGGGAGGATACAGGGTCCCCTGGATTTTGGCTTTTTTTCTGGTGGCTGTTCCGTCTCAGGGAGGCCAGAACGTGATGATTCCAGCATGGATGGGAGCTCTGTCTGGGTTGTCACATCCTTTCTTGTGAGTGCAGAGGACTGTAGGTTTCTGCCTTGTGGTTACCATATCTGAGCTCCTTCTCAGGAGAGATGAGGGAGCTCACCTCTTGGGTAGCGTGACTACACCCTTCCTGTGCCCCTGGCCACACAGACCTTGTCACACTCCCTGGGCTGAGGCTTATTGGGGACCTTGGTTTCTTTGGCAATTCCCAGGTTTCCTTAGCACCTTCTGTGAGAGCACTTACAGCCCTGGTGGGTCAGAAAAGGCCCCTGTGTGCTGGGATTTGTCACTCTACCATGGTACAGACCAGTCTTGGAGCAGCTTCTCTTGGAGAGTGACTGTTAGGTTCCTTTATGCCACATTAAAAAAATCTAAATGTTTAGAGACATTCAGTATGCTACGTAAATTTACGTGATAAATCATCCTAACTTTCTTAAAGGCTCCTGTGTCAGTGTGATCATCAAGAGAAATCAACCAAATTCAGCTGAAATTTGACATTCTTCTTGATGGGTTCTGACTGGAGTTAAATACACAAAAATGTACTGTAATGAATTGGCAAACAAGCGAAACCTTTTCCAAATACTTCAAGCAAAATCTCATTCTTGTTACCTATTTATTTTTCAGATGTTCGTGCTGCAAGAGATCAGATGAATATTGGAGGACTTCCTTATCCCACCTTGCCTTTACACGAGGCACCTGCTAGAGCAACATCTCTGTTCAGTCAGCCTTCCTCAGCTTGCTCATCTACAACCTCCTTCAATGGACCTTTCAACAGCGGAGTTTTATCCCCACAACCTCACAGCAGTTACTATAGTGGTATGACGGGACCTCAGCATCCATTTTACAATCGGGTAAATAATCGAGATCCAATTAACATTCTTCTGATTTAGTCTGGTAATACCACAGATGTCATCTATTAAATATTAAAATATCCATTCAAATTTTATGTAGGAGTGGAGAAAAGTCCAAAAGTTGACAAATTTTGCAGTAAAGTTCAGTCAATGTTGTCTGGGGAAGAAATATGTTAAATTGCATCAGAAAAACAAATTACCAAGGGGAAAAAAGGTCAAATAAATTTGAGACACTGCTCAATTGTAGGATATTGCAGGGCTTTTTTTTGTTCTTTGTGTGGGGGGGTAAACTGGTCAATCATTCACATGCTCACAGACATTGGAAGAGATCCCAGCTTTTTTGGGTGACTTTTGTTAAAACATACAGAAACTCAAGTGGGGAGCTACATTACAAGAATGTGTGTCTGTCTTCCCTTTTGTCTCTTTTTAAAGTTATTCTGGGATCTTTTGCCTAAGCTGGTGTTGCACTAGTTTAAAGGAATTAACATGCATTGCATAAAACACACATTTTTGAGCTATTTGTGGGCCTCAGAAAACATAGTCCTGGCTCACGTGAAAATTGAATGAAGTACTTTACTGTATAGTTGAATAGAGTCTAAACTTTCTGGTTTTGTGGGATGTATTCAGTATTTTTAAACTTTATTTTTCACCTCTTTTTTCTGCAGTAAAATAATGGAGAAAACATAGAGTGCTGATATAAGTCATAGCTTACTTACATATATAGGAAACAGCCTCAACTTTAAGTAGATTTTACTGTAGATAAACATATAACCTAGTAAGGTGAAAAGTAAATTCGGTTATTCCTAAATCAGTGTTTGTTAACCAAGGCAAAAAAGAGTACGTGTAGGCCACAACTTTTAAGTTATGTATTCTAAATTTATTCTTATGTACCTTTAATGAAGTGACAGTATACTGTTTTGTTGAAAATAACATAAAGTGACATATAGCATGAAAATTACATATATTTTGAAGTAGTCCAACACTGATAAATACTTGGCACATGGGTATTTGTGCTGATACTAACTCAGCTTAGTTAAAGTAGGTCTTTCATTGGAAGCCCTGGTTTTGTGTCTGCTTTGCTCTGTTTTGTGTTACTGTACATGACAAGGTTTAAAGTCAGGGGTGATAAACTGTTGAAACCTGTATGGTGTTTTTTGGCTCCAATAAGCATTAGAGAAACAATTATTGGTGAGTTATAAGCTGTCCTTACAATGAGTTTATTTGTTCATTTGTGTTAAGGCTTACAGGCATACTTACTTTTTTTGCCTGCTGAAGACTAAAATACTTCAATTTTGGCCTTTCTCACTGGAATTTTATACTGACCTTCTAAAGTATAATTGGTTTTAGTGTGTCACTTAACAAATATTGTCAGAGAACTGTATTCATTACTTTGGACTCAAAAAGTACTGTCATGAACACCACATACTGTGATAAGTGATGAGAAGCTTTTAGAAGTAGAAAATGTATCCTGAAAAACGGTTTCCTTCAGCATTTTCAGTCATATTTCATTTCTCAGGTTTTTGTAAAAATGGTGTTTAAAAAAAAGAATAGCAACTGAAGAATAGACTCTCCCCAGCAGAAGTTTCTGAGCGAGGTCTTGGATGCTGGTATGACAGAACACAATGGATTCAAATCCTTCTGTGGAAATGGCTGGGTTTTATTAAAAAATATCCTGAGTTCTGGGATATGTGCTGTATTCTGACCAGTAAATGGTTCCTGTCCTGTTGTCTTTAAACATTCATTTATGCTTAAGAAAAATACCTTTGAGCTGTTGCGGGAAACACTCTGTTTATGTTTAGGAAATACTTTTTTAAAATTATGTATGTTCCTTCTTTGTTCTTTAGATTCTCTTATGTTATGGATCTGGAACTTCCAGTGATGTAATCTAGTAATTTTTGGTTTAAAACATGGTTCTTGCTCTGTCTAGTTGTAAAGGGAAGATTATGGTCCCCTTTAGAAGCTCTTCAATTTAGCACTCTGGCTCTCAGTGCAGGACTCTGCTGGACAGGTACAGTTTACCACTATCTGATGGCCTGGCTGAATTCAAGTTCAGCTTCTCAAAATTGCCGCTCTCGTAGATCATTGTGGAGATGTTGTTTCTTATAGGGAAAGTCAGAGCAGTAGGCAAATCTAATTGGAATTTCCTGGGTGGGAACAAGAAATTATGGTACGTGAATTCTTCTTTTTTCTTTTTTTTTTTTTTCCCCAAAGAGGAGAAAATTATTTGATATCTTGAAAAAATGATGTTTTGCTACATCCCTTATGCTTTGTAGGCTATCGGGAGACTTGAAGAGCAACTCTACACTGGTTTATGCCCAATATGTATTTATATTGATCTCATGTTTTTATGATACCTGTATTGTACTTCAAATGAAGATTGAGTCTGTAGTGCCCAGCCTGTAATGGAGAATTCATCCCATAGTTGGGAAACAGTGGAGTAGCTGAAATGGGCTCAGGGGTTGATTAGAAATTATGAGAGAATTGTGGGATAATTGCCTTTGAGGACAGATTTTTTCCATTGCTTTGTAGTTTGATGTCACACAACGAGCAATGAGTGCTCCCTGTGTGTTTTGGAGAAGAGGCTCTGCAGTGAGAGCCGGGCACTTGAATTCAGTTTGATCATTAAGCATTTCATGCTTGGGGGTTTTCCACATGGTTTAAGCTGTTAGTGGAAAGCTGAGGCATTAAATTATTCTCTGGTATTTTCTGGAAATTAATCTCTCTTTTAAAAAAAGGTTCACATTATTTCTAGAATATGCCTTATTACAGTGGAATAGTTTTAATTCAGTGAATTTTTCTGCATCATTCTATACTACCCAAATAATGTAAGGCAAAGGCTAGGTAACCAAACTTCCCCATTTAGGCTAATGGTTACAATGGATATTGTGTAACTTGGTATGTTGGAAGAGTATATGAAATTTTTGTGGTAATTGTGTGAAAGTGTTCAGAGTCTACCTCTAGCAGCTAAGAATATAGAACTGGTTTTATTTTCCATTAAGTGCTTGAAGTTGTAGCATATGCTGTCTACATAAGTGATATGCCCAGAAATTAAACTTGAATTTCTCAGTTCATTTAGAGCTGCTCCTGAATACAGAAGTTTTTTAATCCTTACTGGCAAATCTAAAGTGGAATATTTCAACAAATTGTTGTTCTCCTTCCTCACAGGTTCTCCTTTGAGTCATAAAATTATTTGCTCTATACTGAATTTGGTGCAGTAGACTAATCAGAATCCTGTCATGTGCAGAAACACAAATCAGATAATATGTTCTCTTGTGAAATATCTGGATAATACAATTTTGAAAATGCTATATATAGAAACATCAGAAATCAGTAATACAGCCATTGTTTTCAGATTTCTTTTAGATTTTTATGGTGTTTTGTTGTTTTCTAGTTGTTCAGGGTTTGTTTTTTTATCATTTTGAGAGTTTTATTAAGAACTGAGCAATGAGTTGAAGGCAATGAGTGCTATAATTCTACTTTTCCTAAAGTCTAAATTAACACTGTCCTTTAAAATGGTGTTTGTATTGAATAACAAGCATTAATATATTTCCAACAAAACAAAGCTCAAATACTGTCTGCTATAAGAATCTGTTAATAGGTTTATAAAATCTAGCATTTGTGGAAGCCCTCAGGTTGGGTGCCACAAATACGGGAAATTCTAGTGATGCTATTGTGTATCACACTTTTTGTTTATTTGGTACAATTGTCTTGTCTATTACGAATAATTTGAAGTTTTACTGAGCATCTGATTTTGAGTTCAGAAGGACAGAGAGTGAAATTGTCAGACTTATCCTTAAATTATCCTTTTCCCATGTTGCAAACAGATGTTAGAATGTAGCTACCAAAAGCATTCTGACTCTGTTCCTCCAGAAAACTATACCAGAGCACCTATTGGCTTGGAGGAAAAGAAGGGGTCAGCTTCTGAGGGATTTTGAAGAACTCACTCCAGAGTTTTGACTGAATTCTGTTCAATGGTTCAATGCAAAAAGTAAAGAAAGCTATTAGTAATTGCTCTTTTTTACTTTATGAAACTCAACTAGAGGATGTGTTTTGTTGTAATGGTTTTTATTTTATTATTACATTTTGATTTGTGTAATTGTTTGTCCCTTTTTTGTTACACTTTTTTTTTTTCCATAGCCATTCTTTGCCCCATATCTTTACATGCCAAGGTATTACCCTGGCAGTTCTCATCTCATCTCACGTCCACCACTAAAATCGAGTTTGTCCAGAGATCAGAGCAATGGCCTAGTAAGTATTTTGAAGGGTAATTCAAATACTAACCTAGACAATAAATATAGTGAGTAATGAAAATGAAGGTTATTAATAATGATTCTCTATTAGACAAGTATAAGCTTTATATTATAAATATTTTAAGCAAAGGTGTTATTAGCATGTAATGTGAATGTATTTTGTTTTAACTTTAGAAATTCCTTACGGAGGAAAACCGATTCTAGCATCTGTGTATAAAGATTAGAGGAGAATGACCTGTGATACTGGCAAAAAATATTTTAACAAAAATGCCAACTGTACTATAGTACCAAAATAGATATAGTGATACAAAAAAATGAGTGCTACTTGTAAAGTTATGTTCAAGTTTTTTAATCATATGTCACAAATTCTTTGATGTATCTGGAGAAGATAAAATTACATCCTTTAAGGTTGTAAACAATGTTAGAAACTGGAAGGTCAAATTAAAGTGTTAAAAGAAATACTTTAAATATTTAAGTAAAACAAAATACATTTTAAGTGTTTTTGCAAGTATATATAATTCAACTTTACCCATTAGAAGGGCAAAACAAGCAGACTTTTCTAGCTTCCTATAGAATAATACATTTCCTATTTAACAGTATTTATTTTACTGCAGATGGTTGTTCAAATGGAATTATGAACTAAGGAAAGATAAAAAAGTAAAAGCCTCACTTGTTGGTCACTTTAATTCTAGGGTATTGATACAATGAGCAAGGCTGTCAAAAGGTAGTAAAGCATTAATCACTTAAAGAAGACAAATGTGTTTCTATTGAATTATGTATTATTATGAGATCATTCTCATTCACTGTTTACGTCATAATTTTTGTTGAGCCCTTGATCATTTTACCCAAACCATAATATTTTGTTGTTGTTAGGATGTTATCAAGGAGGATGCTGATGAGGGGCTTCCTTCACCCACAGACCCCTCAATGGTAAATGAGTAGTCATGTGGTGTGGAAATTTTAGCATCTCATTGCTTTTTCAGCAGTAATGAGTCTGCATTAATCATAACTGCAGTTCACTAACACTGCATCAGTGGCTTTGGTGGGCAAATAGAGTAGTTGAAAACTAATGTAGTTAGTGAATGAATTTAAGAGCTAATATTTCACTTGTAAGACATACTCTATTTTCCCCTGTAGTTTTCCCCTTGCCTTTCTCAGTAGCTGTGGTGAGCTTTCAGTAAAGTGTCGTGGTAGCTAAACAGAGTGTAGAATGACAGCTGGTCATTCAGTGCTTGAATTTTAGAAGTAATTGTGTTTTTCTGCTCCAGTCAACCCTCTCGCCCAAACCCTACTTCTTTAGTTGGTGCCATAAAGCTGTTGCAGGTAACACAGTATAAGGCAACTTTGACAGAAACGGAAAAATAAAACATTGCTGGTCATAGGCTTTGTCTTCAGTCAGAATGTTAACAGCTACCTTTTCCATGACTTGTTTTGTTTTGTCCTAAGTATTCACACAAAGATGTCACCTTTATGGTATATGTTTTAACTCTAATTATGGTAATCATGATTTGTACAAGAACAAAGAGGTTAATGTGACTGTCATGATTCTCTTAATATTTGCTGCCAATAGTTGTTGGCAACAGTTATAGTTTGATTGCATTTATTTTTTTCTTTTAGTAAATCATTGCAAAAATGTTTTTGTTATTATTGTGCAATGAAAATAAATTGGAGTCCACACAGATTCCAAACTGTATTTAACTGCGCATAACTTTCACTGGGAAACCACATATGTGCGGTGCAATGGAAAACGTACACTAAAGTTCTCTCTCCCGTGTCATTTGCTACCTTGTGTGAAGGGATGACTTTGAAGTAGTTTTTTCTTTGGAGATGCTGATACCATCCTTGTATTTGATTCTTTGTCTCAGTGTCCCATTCTTTTCCCAGACCTCTGAGACTTGTCAGTGCAAGGAGAATTAAGAACTTTCTCGAAAGTATTAGAGTGATGGCTAAGAATGTGTGTCACTCTGAGTGTGAGAAGGGACACAAGCCTGGAAAAATGGGATTTAGTCTTGGGGCAAAGTAGTGAATGAGTTCCAGGAGCAGACCTGGAACTGGTTGCTCTTCTGGTAGCTGCTCTGAGTGTGTATCTTAAAGGACATATAGGCTGCAGCTTCAAACAGCAATTTAAATGACTCCTGTAAGTTAAGTAACCTATTGTGTCTAAGAAAATACAGGAGTTAAAACATTAAAAAGAAACTCCCTTTGAGATAATGATAATGGAGGATTTTATTAGATCTACTTTTTAATTTAATTTATACTATTGTGAATCTGTGTAGTGCAGCATATCAGATCATCTACTTTGCTAAGACTTAGCAATATTCAACCTATGTTGTACATCTAAAACTTCAGTTTTTTTTTTAAAGTCTCTTGGGTAGTTGACAAGAAGGTTGTTAGTCAGGATATTATATGTGATGTCTTATCAGGGTTTCATCTATTCTAAACCCACTTCTTCTGTCAACTTTATTGAATTTTCTGTGAAAGAAAACAATATTATATTTGTGTTATATGCTACAATTATCTGTAGATGATGGGTACAATAATTTTGTCCAGCTATTTAGGTAGCTCTTAATTGATGGGTCGTTGCTACTGTATAAATGATACAACTTGGCTTATTAAATGGTTTGGTGCATGCAGAGTGGTTAAATAAATTTTTAAAACTGCACAAAGTAGTTAATGAACGCCAAGATGTGTAATTGGTTTGGTGATTGAAAACAAGAGGAGCATGTAGAATCAAAATTGTCTTTCATGCTGAACTGGCAAGGAGCCAAAAATGTCACAGCTTTTGTGTAAAATAGAGAATAAACATTGTTTTGAATGTTTGAGTCATAACGGCGAAAAAACCAGGATTACTCAGGAGTATAATTTTTTTTCATACAAATCATCATTTCTGCTTATTGCATGAGTTGACAGAGCTGTGTGGAGGCTGTTATGTGATCTAATTAAGGGTCTGCTGTTGTTGTCAGTCTGATGTTGGAGTGACCAAGTTCTGAAATTTCAGATCCTCGTCATTAGTCTCATAAAATCCATATAAGTCTAGGTTAGCTTAGTAGAAATCAGAAATATTTTGAGAATAGTCATCCTGTGTCAAGGATTTTACTTCAGCCATCTTCTATATTTAGATTCTGTTGCTGATGATAAAACTTGTCTGTCTCAGACCATAGTTTACTGTTCTTTGCTGAATGGATCAAAACATAGATATCAAGCTGATAAGTTGACCAAATACCATCTATTCAGTTGTATCAGCATGAAGGTGCATTGCAAATTTTAGGTTATCAGCTTGAGTCACTAATGAAAATAGTCTTAAGATGCTGGCCGTTGACATCTGTGATGGAGACAAACATGCATTTCTGCTGGTTTTACTGTACAAATGCTTATTTCTGAATAACTTCAAAACCTTCTAGAGTGCCCTTTTGAAGAGTTTGTAGCTGAATTGCTATGTTACCAGTCATGGAATGGTAACAGAATGGCTCACAGAATCCCCTTTTATATTAGAAATCAAACTAGCGTTAGTGGTGCTTATCTGTCATAAACTTGATTTTGTGCTTTAGTTTGCATTGTTAATTTTGACTTCGTAGGAAGTAGCTTGTTCCAATAGAATTACTTTGTTTAAATACACTTTTTCATGCTGCACTGAATATATAATCCCTTAAGATGTAGTGTGTGTGCTTTGAATGAGAACTAATGTGGCCCAGAGCATGTAGTATAGATAAACATACAGTACTTCTTAAGAAACTGGAAGTACTTTTCAGAAGTTTGAGCATGAATGAAAATGTATGGCATGGAAGTTTTCTTATGGATTTTCTGACGCTTTTGTGTAGCATTTTTGTGCTTTGAATATTTGTTCTTAAAAGAAATAATTTTCTGTTCTGTGGGTGGTGCTGGTTTGTTTTTGGGGCTTTTTGAGGGGTGTGGGGGCGAGGGGAGTTGGCAGATTTGGTTAGATAGCTTGCAAAGTTATTTGAGATACGTTGGTTGTATAATGTGATCTTGAAATGGCAAGAGAATGTTTCATTAAAAGGATGATTTTCTGTCAGAAACATAAAACCTTTATGCAAAATAAAATATAACAAGTGTTGCTTTTTTTACAAATGTAAAACAGAGTAGTCTGCTCATGAAAATAGTATTTGTGTAACACATCCTAAATGTATATTTTGAAGACCTATTTTAAAAGGTTCATCACATTATGAAAATATCCTGTTTCTGTCCTAACCCTGATTTCTTCTGATTACTTCAAAGCATGTTCTCTGTTCAACCTTTGTGATGTTGCTTTAAGCTGTTGTTTCTTTTAATTCTGTTTTGTGCTTTTCTCAAAGCTGTGTAAGTCTGGGTTAAACAAAAACAGACAGGTACAGCCACTTTCTGTGAATTCTCATTCACTTGTTTCAGAGTCATTCCAGAAGCTATCACACTGGTGCTTCATGCTGGGCTGTCTGTAAACTAATGCTCATTACTAGCCTTGAGGTTTGTTTTGACAAGCTGCTTTTAGCTTTTGCATGGCAAATACTTTTCAGACTAATGTTCTCTAAGCATCTTTAACAAAACCACTAAGGCTGAAAAATGTGTCAGTTTAAGTACAGTTTTAATTCACTTACATGATGACAATATCCCTAAAGCTATTACATTACTTATTCTTCAGAGAGTGCTTTTCGTAAAGAATGATTGGGATTAATGTGCATCTATTTGAAACAGTTCACACTTTAACAAAAATAGTCTAAATATTTCAGCTTTTACATATCTTTTTTATACACTGACAGCAGAGTTTCTAAACTAAGTCTTAATGCATGCAGAAGAATGGTTTGTCCTTGATTGTTAGGAAAATATTTTGATCTGAAGGAGAACTGTTAAATAAGAAATGTTTAAAACTTTTCTTCATTTATTCCTGGATATATCATTGGTAATGTATTTAATAGATTCTGAGAAAAAATGCAATTGCTAACACATGTTACTTGGGGATCATTTATTTTAGTAGTGCCACAATGTAATTTTGGCTTTAATGGTTTCTTTTATTTTAATTGATAAGCTTTCTTTCAAAAAGTAATTAAGATTTTAATTAACTTAGTATCTTGTCTTTGTTGATGTATTTATCTAACTCATGCCAATAGCAAATAGTGTGTTTATAAGGAAGTAATAGATAAAGCTGGTATTCTGAAGAAAAACCCACAGTGATTTTTTAAAAAGGAAAAATAAAGATGTTCATAAAAGAAATGTATGATAAATAGTTTATCGGTGAAGCTTCATTCTGTCATTTTCATCATTTTGATGATTGACTTCTATCCTTGACATGATACATATTTTAGATGTGCTAAAAATTACACTGAATTAAGACCTACAGTTTGTCCTTTAGATGCCTATATGATAACTCATTAGGTATTGTAGGCACCTAATTAGGGAGATATTGCAGAATCTGAAAAGTAGCTGTCTTGTCCTTGAAAGAAATACCAAGCCCTAGTTTAAGTGCCTAGACTGAAGTGGAATTAAAATGTTTAATTTTTATGCAATAATTTAGGTAGATTACCTTCCCAGAAAATGGCATATATCTTTCATTTATTATCCAGTTGACATGACATTAAAAAAGTTATAAATGGTTAGAGGAACAAAGATTAGTGCCCCAGCTATTTCCAGGCAAGTGTGTGAAGTGCCAGGTTCAAATTCCCCACAACCCCCAGTGGTGTTCCCACATGAAGCGGATAGTTAGCCAGTTTAAAGTCCTTTTCAAGGACATCTGGCAGAGAACTTTGGGGGAATTACATGTAATATCATCTAAACTTTGAAACTCAGTAGCTTAGGTGGGGAGTGTGCCTAGTTCCCCAGATCAGGATATCTTTGATAACAATAAGTCAGAAATAACTCTGAGATTAAATGGTAGTAGATAAATGGGTTTTGGATTGCTGCCTTGGAATTACTAGTTGAATAAATTCTTCATAAATATCCTGATTTAGATAATTCAGATAAGGTTTATGGCATTCTCTGTGATAATCCTTGGTTTTCATAAGCACTATGTTGGGATCTAGTAATTTCTATTCATTCTGAAAGACTAAACAATTTCAAAATAATTAAATAAGAATGAGGGACAATATTGCAACTCTAAAACCAGTCTTCATTTGTGATTTGAGGAATATAATAAAACTTGATTAACTGAACTTTGGATAGTCAAAATGCATTTTTGCATCCCAGGGTTTATGCATGTGATGATGACCTCTGAAGCTTTAGAAGCTCTTTTGCGTCCTCCCAAAATGAGCTGTTTGGTGCACAGTCTACAATGCTGAACCCAAAACTTCATGTTCAGAAAACAAGGGAGGGCGCAACCTCCCTCACAGGTGGAGAGCATACAAATATTTTCTGACTGGTAGAACTGAATCTGATTTTGCCTTTAGGAATTTGGAATCTCTGATGTAACTGTGCACAGGTTCCCATCAAGGGGAACGTGGGGGTTTTTAAGAGCATAAATATACTGTCTACCTGCAGATTCATTTGTTGTAGTTTTCAACCCAATTTCTTTGAAATTTCCAGAAACTGGCAACATTAACAGGACAGCTCTTGTGTTACAGAGCTGAATTGTAAATGATTTGTACCTAAATCTTGCCTAAGTTTGAGATACAAGAGGCATCCTCATAGTATCTTGTAAGGCATTTGCAGTGCTGCTGTTTCTGTACTGTGGTGCACAGCCCCTTGGCTGACCTTACATAAATGAGCTGAAGGAACCTCTGGAAAATGAACAGATATTGTTAAAATTACCCAATTAATCCAAGTAGTTGGGGAGCTACCTTTGTTGTGAGTATCTTTGAGTTTTAGGTCATCTTTGTCTGATAATAAACCAGGAGTTTTTAAGACAGAAAAATCTAAGTAGTGTCTGCATTATTTGAGAAAAAAAAACCCAAACATCCCAAAACCAAACTGACTACTAAAGTTAGAGGAAAACTTGTGAATGACAATGCATTGTAAATTGATTAACCTATACTTTATATTTCTGATCTTTATGTTGCTTTTCTTAATGTCATGTAAGAGGGTTATTTTGTCACAGAAGCAGGATTCAAGATGCTGGGTTTTTTCTTCTGTAAATACATATAATGAATGTTTCCCAATATATAGATATGCTGATAGTAATTAAAGATGCCCGTGCATTCTTATTCTCGTCTTTTAATTTTAAAATGTAGTTGAACGCAGCTTGATTTCTGTTAGTGTGTATTGTGGATTTCTGGGTGTGCTGAGTACTTGAACAAGTCTTATGTGCACATTTTCTCACTTACAGGGAGCAGGAGCAGGCACAGGATCAACCACAGGAGCATCACATGTGTCTCTGAGCACAATGAGTGTGGAAGCTGTGTGTGAGAAGCTAAAGCAGATAGATGGTCTGGACCAGACCATGCTACCTCAGTACTCTGCAACTGTAAAAAAGGTATCAGCTGAATTTCATTAATGTATTTAGTTCCTAAACATGGAGCTACCCAAGGAAAGGGAAATATTTAGTTGCCTCTTTTCTTGATAATGTTTAGGTAAACGTGTCAAATGTTAAAATAACATCCTAAGTTCTGTGCATGACAAGTTTGGAGGACATTTTAATACAAGCATTTATTTTTCAGAGAAAATGTGCTCTGTTGAAAAGGACAAACAGTCAGAAATATAAAGGCTGATGAGACTGGTTATTCTGAGAAAAGAAGCAAGAAAAATGTTTTCAAAATTGCCATGCCAAATAAATGAAAAGGGTTGCAAATGTGCTCTATATCAAGGTAGCTTTTTTCTCTGAAAATTTGACACATCTCTTCTCTTGAAAATCAGTGGTGAAGATGGTTCCATTTCTTTATCACAGTCCACATCTATTTGCTTCAGAAAAAGATCACTGTATATTTTTCTGCCTCTTTTCTGTGATAGAGACATTAACACTGAATTATTTTTTGCTCTTTGACTTTTTTTACCATTCTCTGTGCTCTTTTTACAAAGAAAGAAGTGAAAATATGAAAGTTGTCATTAGTCAGTGTTTTTGCTGAGCTCGCTTTGTGCTGGAGCCTATAATATCTTAAATAATACAGGAAGGATGTTGAGTCAAGGATTAAGAGACAGGTTTATCATAGGAAGCTTCAGTGAAATTACTTAAAGCAAGAAGTAGCATGTTAGATTGCAGGTCATTAAGTGAAGCTGCAAAAAATTTCAGTAGCTTCCGTTGTTCCAGAGGGCAAAAAGAACGTGCTCATCAGTTATCTCTAATGAGATTCCTCTTATTTGTATTCTTGCATTTATTACAAGGGATATCATGTAAAAAAGAAGGATGAAAATGGCTCAGCCTGGTCTTTTTCCTGGTTTGACTAAGACCATCTGCTGGAATATGGGAACAAAACCATTGAGATTCCTCAGTATAAGCAGAACTTTCAGCTAGGGTCTTCTGTTTTCTGGCTGCTCTCCTATGACATGGTTCCTCTTTTACATTCTGTACATACACTGATACATGGTATAAAGAGAAATACCTCTCATGAACATAATGAAATGGTTCTGTGTTGAATTTACTGCTTTTGGAAGTTAAGCACTATATAAACAGGCCAAGTGTAAGGAATCACATTTGTGGAATATAGATGTTGTTTGAGCACTTCTGTGTTGATCTCTGACTGATGATGAACATTAGAAAGATGTCTAATCTTCTATCCCTGGGTATTTCGGATGGTGGGAGGAATGTAAGCCTGTTTTATGCGGAGAGGGAACTTAATGGAGGTAGCACTTGATCTTAGATGCCTTAAGCCAGGTCTCATGATGCCTGGGCCTTCATTTTCTGATTATCTTCATATGCTTGGGTGTCTGCAGTCCATTTGTGTTCTGATGTGGAGAAATTTAGGCAGTTTAATGTGGCTTATTGTCCCTGAAATTTCCTACCACTTATGTCTTCCTTCCTTATGTCTATTTATAGAACACAATCATATTGCCTTTCATATACACATTTTCAATGTGTTTAATATTTTATTTTTTTCCATGACACATAGGTGTTTCTTGTCCATCAGTAATCATCACTAATTATACTTCTATAGAAAAAGATTGTTGTTATATAGAATTGCACTTAAGAGTGACTTCAGGAAATTTTACTAGTAGTCTGCATCCAACTTTACCTTTTTAGTCTATTACTGCCATGTCATAAGCCTTGTATCAATAATTTACATTCTTAAATTTTATTGTTTTAGGCAAATATAAATGGCCGTGTCTTGGCTCAGTGCAACATTGATGAACTGAAAAAAGAAATGAATATGAATTTTGGTGACTGGCACCTGTTCAGGAGCATGGTAAGACTTTCTGTTCAGTGTTCAGGTCATCATAAATTAATCTTTTTCAATATGAATCTTTTTTTCTTTCTGGTTGCTTTCTTGTTGTCATTATCTTTAAGTTTGTAGGTGTTAAAAAATGCATGCATCTGCCGCTTTGTTAATTAGTCTTTTTGTCTTAAGCACTAATGAATAACTGGTTACCTATGGATTTGCATGTAAACTGATTATGAACTCTGAAGTTTTGCCTCCTTTTTTTGTGGCATCTGTTTTTTCTTGTATGGGTTCCCTTTTCAAATTTGCCTATTTTAATGAAATGGGTCAGAACTTAATTCCTTTTGAAATCTCTGTCCTGCTGATGAAGTTAGGGAATTCAAAGTATGTGTAATAATAAGTACAAGGAATTGGGCAGCCAGGCTGTTACAGTGAGGGTTATGCATCACAGAGAACTGAGTTTTCTCTTAAGTATTTTTAGACTATAGCCAGTTTTCTTTCTTGAAATAACAGTATGTCTCTCAACTGTAAGCCAGTTAGTCTTGAAAACACTGAGAATTACATTATGAGATTTATTGTTAGATACGAAGTGTTTGGTTTTGCTTTAAAATTTGTAATTTGTCACTTACTAGTTTTACCAGAATTGTTAGTATTTTTGTGGCATATGAGTTCTTTCAAGGGTCTGAGCAGTAATAAGAATGCTTTGTAAATACAAAAGAATTACTAAATTATTTTTCTTTGTACTTTTCCATGGTCATAACTGCATACACAGGTACGCTTTTACAGCTGTGAATTCCTCATTCCTATTTTTAATGGAATTCTTGCTTATCAATTTCGAGAACTTCTTCAGTTTATGCAGTTACATTTAAACTGTCTCTCTTTGCATGTTAAGATACTTGAAATGAGAAGTTCAGAAAGTCAGGCTGCTCAGGAAGATCCTCGTGGAGCAACGGAGCATGTGCCAACTGCGATTCCTCACAGTGACCTCACTCGCCGTCCTGGCCATAGCACTGAGCTGCCTCACACTGAGCTCACAGGTCTTGCTGGTCAAGCTCCCTACACACTGAACTTCAGCTTTGAAGAGCTCAACACAATTGGTCTTGATGAAGCTCCTCCACGCCATAGTAACTTAAGTTGGCAGGTATTTAATAGAGAAATGTATTCTGCTTGCTTACCTGTATGGAAAAGAGGTTTTTTCCAGCCTTGGATACAGAGAGGTCAAGAAATAAATCCCTGGGACAGTTCAGATGTTTTCAGTTCTCAGTTTGGTAATGCCTAGTTCTGCAGAGATGTAAACTCTAACCATACTCTGACTTGAGGTCTTTAGTCTTTGCCATCTGAATACTATTCATCTGTTCCAGTAATCACTCTTCATGACAAAAAAGCTAATGCTATCATGTTTTTCTCATCTAGCCTAGGCTGGTGTCCTTCAAGACTTCTGTATTTTTGTAAGCATTCAGGCTTTTTGTATGAAATATTTTAGCTATGTGCTAACCAGAGGTGAGGACATTCAACAAGTATATTTGTTAGGTTTTTGAAAATAGACAACTACAGTGCTCTGTGACATCAGAACCTTGTCCTGACAATGCTTAACCTATTCATAGATTCCAGAACTGACCTCCTTCTCTAATTGTTGTTTCTGCCATAGGTTGTGGTCAGTGTTCTTCTGCATCTTAGGAGACCACCTGAAGTGTTGGATTTTCATTTGTCTGTCTTTAAGAAATAAGACTAATCAGTTGGTGGCTAAATAGTGGATAGAACTGTTAAAAAGCCCACCAAACCCAGTGGGGTAAACCCTTTTCATCTCTGAAAGTAAATTAAAAAATCTTGAAGGTGCAACAAAATAAGGACACCCCAAATTCCTAACTATAGGTGATACTTTTAATAATCAACATTGTCCATAAAAGTGAGTTTGGGATATATATCCCAGAGGTAGATTTCTATCCCAGATACTCTGAGTGTGTGCATGCACACTTGTGTATTTTTGCAATTACCCTTACTGTCCATTTCCACAGAGTATCAGTGTATGTTTTTTCTAGACCAAAGTGGCATTATTCGTATTTGTTGTATTTGAACAAACAGTGCTTCTGATGGCCATATACTTATCTGAAGTTGAATCAAAGGAATGAGAAAGGTAGTTTGTCCTTAGGAAAACATTAGAACTCATCTGTTAGAACTTTTTAAGTCAGTACTGATTAGTATTGCTTCTTCTCTGTTGTGGTGGATTGATCCTGTGATACCTGGCTGTGTGCCCACCAAAGCTGCTTTATCACTGCCCTCGTCAGCTGGGCAGAGGAGAGGAAATACAGTGGAAAGCTTGTGGGACAAGATAAGGGCAGGGAGAGTTCCCTCGTCAGGGACCATCACAGGCAAAACAGACTCCACTTGGGGAAATTAGTTTAATTTATTACCAATCAAATCAGACTAGGGAAATGAGAAATAAAACCAAATTCTAAAAGTAGACATGGGAGCAGAGAGGATTATGTTTGTCAGAAAACTGATTTTTCTGAAATCAGATAAATGGAATGGAATTTTGCCAGGATATATTGAAGTATGCAGGGTGGGGGTCTTTTAAAAATGCTTTGAGAGATGTTCAACATTCAGATGAATTCTAGCTCTCTTTCTAATAGATGCTGTCTTGCTGTCTTTGCTAATTTTGTAAATGTATGAAATGTATTAGAAAAGCCCGTCTTGACATACAAATTCAAGTTTTATAATTATATACTCTAAAGAGCCTCAAATGCACTGGATAAAATGCTTGTTTTGTGGAAATTCTCTGTTATGGGGACCAACAATAAGAATACTCTATAAATTTAGTGTATGTGTGTGTGATTGCATATATATGATTATAGTAAGCATATTTTAATTACAACATTTACAATTTCACTTGCATAATCTTACTTGCAGCAACAAAAAGCACAATTTAAGTACATATTTAATGCTCTAAGTTATTTCATTTAAGAAGATCGATAAAAGTAAACAGTTCATTTAACTGTTATCTCTCCTTTTTTTTTTTTCCAGTCACAAACTCGTAGAACTCCAAGTCTTTCAAGCCTTAACTCTCAAGATTCTAGTATTGAAATATCAAAGCTTACTGACAAGGTACAGGCAGAGTACAGGGATGCATACAGAGAGTATATTGCTCAAATGTCACAGCTAGAAGGAGGTGCCAATTCCACCACAGTAAGTGGGAGGTCCTCCCCTCATAGCTCAAGTGCTTTCTATATGGGCCAGAGCACATCAGGAGGCTCCCTGCACTCCAGTGCAGAACAGGAAAAAGGAAAAGATGGTGAACAGAAACAAGACGATGGAAGAAAGTCCTTTTTGCTAAAGAGAAATGATGTTGCTGATTACAGTACTTCAGGTGTTTCTACTAGTGATGCATCTCCTTTGGATCCTATTACTGAGGAAGATGAAAAATCTGATCAGTCTGGTTCCAAGCTTCTCCCAGGAAAGAAGTCTTCAGAAAGAACAAGTATTTTCCAGGCTGCAGATTTAAAGCTTAAGGGGGGTACTCTCCGGTATCAGAAACTTCCCAGTGATGAAGATGAGTCAGGAACTGAAGAATCAGATAATACTCCACTTCTTAAGGAGGGTAAAGATAAGAAAACAGATATCAAAATAGAGAAGCAGCCGAAATCTCCAGAACATGGTTCTGAACCTATTAGAACCTTCATCAAAGCAAAGGAGTATTTAACAGATGCCCTTTTGGATAAGAAAGATTCGTCTGACTCTGGTGTAAGATCCAACGAAAGTTCTCCAAATCATTCCCTCCACAATGAAGGAGCAGATGATTCACAGCTTGAAAAGGCAAATCTCATTGAGCTTGAAGATGACAGTCACAGTGCAAAAAGGGGAATTCCACACAGCCTTAGTGGTCTTCAAGATCCAGCTGTGGTTCGCATGTCTATTTGCTCAGAAGATAAGAAAAGCCCTTCCGAAAGCAGCCTGATAGCAAGTAGCCCTGAAGAGAGCTGGCCAGCCTGCCAGAAAGTCTATAATTTAAACAGAACCCCTAGTACAGTCACCTTAAATAACAACAGTGCTCCAAGCAATCGAGCTAATCAAAATTTTGAAGAAATACAAGGTATCAGAGATCCATCTCAAATTATCCTGCACCCTGGCTCAGGTTCCAATTCAACTGCAGTTCAGAATGAGAACCTGAAGACAGTTGCTCACAAGCGGGGCCAGCGTTCAAGTTATAACAGGCTTTCAAAAGATTCATCAGAGCTCCACACTGTTGCAGCCTCGGAGGGGGCTGGTTTTGGAGAAGAGAGAGAGAGTATCCTGTGAAAAGCAGCCAGATTAAAAAGAGTATGCCCATGAATTGTAGCTTGGAATTCTTTGTCAGTCTGTGGTTATGTTAAGCTCTGTAGTTCAAGCTTTCAATATTGTAAAACAAGGCCTAGATAATTTTCATTTTCTCTGAAAGGAGGAGTAATTTTTACAAGAAGCAAACTACTTCTGACCTTCCCCACATACAAAAGCGATAGTTTGTCAGCATGGAAAGCCAGTTCTTTGTTAAAACACTGTGCAAAGGTTTAGTCAGGGGTGGATGTTACAGAAGTATGGTTTAATTACGAAAAGAACAATGTGATGTTGCATTTCTGTTGGGATATGTATTACTTGTCCCTTCTAAACATTCTGTTAATTCTCCGTACTTACAAGTAAAGTTAATACTGTCCATCCTTGCCATTTGATGTGCGAAATGCCAAAACATTTAATATCACAACCTGTGACACCCTTATCAAACTTTGCATTAATTTGTGAATTAATGTGTGCAACATATATTACATATGTTGAAATTTGAGTGTTAAGACACTTGTGTGGCTAAATGTATGCTTTTGCTCTCTGTATGTTCAGTAGTTACTGTTGAATTTGTGAACTTCGGGTAGAGTGCTGATAAGGTTTGTGAGGAATGTTGTCTTGATGTGTCATTGGAATTGGCAGTTATTTATAAGGTAATACCTTATCATCAACGTAGTAGATCCATTATTTATTACTGGTACGCAGTTTTGCAGTCACTAAATAGATGGTTTCAGTAGATGCAACCACCACATTAAAATATTGTAAGGATAAAGTATGAATATGATGTCTGAATTTATGAAGCATTTGTGGCTGTGCATGGTTTTCCTTGGTACAGTGTTTATCATTTGGCTATGGGAAAGAAAAATAAGCAATGTTTGCCATTTTAAAACTAATGCATACCTTTTGGAATCTTGTCAAAGCTGTACTCCAGCTTCTTTATTTCTGAAGTACAGTGTTTGAAGATTTTTTTAATCATCTAAGTAATGTCCCTGAATGATGTTATAGCAAATACTTGTACTGTCCAGTGAAATCTGCATGGTTTTGAGGAAGAGTTGTTCAAGCTAGAGTCTGCTAGTAGAAAGAAAATAAAAAATAAATTGGCATGTTGGGCTTGTGTCCAAATTTCTTTTTATTTGCAGTATTTTCTTTCTTCACTTGACAAAAATGTTAAATTCATGTTGTTATGGTTAAAGTACTTCACAGATCTAATTTTTTTAAATGCATTAAACCAATATAATTACTAATACTAAATGAGCATGAAGTATAAAAATACATTTGATAAATTAAATTGTCAAAACAGACATTTCTAAATGAAGTGCTGTGAGCTGCAGAGCAGTGGTCACCTCCCACTAGTCCAGAGCAGTATTTCCACTGTTTGTGGCAGTCACATGTGCTGCTAGCTCTGCACAGCTTTGCTTGTGTCCCAGTGTATCTCCAACCAGATGCTTCCCAAGGGACCGTGTGGTCTTGGCCTTTGTTATCCAAATCAAGAGGATGCATTTCCATTCCAGAGTAAATAGAAAAACTGCCTTTATCTAGGCTATTTTTTCATTCTGTGGATGTCTTATACTTACAGGACTGGAGATGTGATCTGTGTATTTCTGGATTCAGTTGGTGTGTTATTTGGTTGAATTAAGATTTACTCATCAGAGTGTTACAGAAGTACTGGAAACTTGTGTGCCCTATTAGATTAATAGTTCAGCCAAAAAGCTTCCCAAAACAAAATAAAAAGCCCCCAAAACCTGTGTAGCTTCATGGCACTGTGCCAAATCTTTGGAAACAGATTTTTGGGTTGGGTTCTTCGTCTTAAGAGTACATTACTCTGCTTTCAGACATTTGTGAAAGTTTTTGACAGAAAGATACTTATAATCATTGTTTTGTAAGAGAGGACAAGTATAGCGTTCTTCATTTAGACATACACACAGGATTGATCAAAGATACCAGTTTTTTCAAATGATTTTGTCTAAGTCCTGCAAACAGATGAGTGGCAAATTTTCATATGGTTTTGAGGTCTTTTTCTTCCTAAAAGTTTTATCCCTCAAGTCTTCATAAAATACCAACATTGGGATGATAAAGGTGGTTGAGTGGAAAATTTTTCAGTGTTTCTGTTTTGTGTTCATTAATACCAGTGTGATTGCTTACCATCACTGGAAAACAATAGTTATAAGCAAAGTGTCTGTGTGAGATGGCACAGGACTTAATGCAGTTCTCTCTTTGGGTGTGTTGATCCATGTCACACATGGGGTGTGGGTACCTAAAGTCATTTCAGTTCCAAACAGTGGTTCAGTCCAGTTCCATGGACTGCTTTAACTGCATTATATAGTAAAGCAGGCTGTAGTTCATATCATCACATGTGTTCATGGACTTGTTATTTATTGCCTTCCTAGCAAAGTTCCTGTAATTGGGAAATATGAATGCTTCATAACCAGTTTAAGAACAGCATGCCAAAGAAGCTGGCTTTTACCAGGAGAGTAAATATAACTGACTCTCAGGATCTACTTGCATAAAAATAACTAGACAGAATGCATTTTTTTCTTTTATTTTTTTTTATACAGATGTTCATAAGCTAACAAGAAACTGTGGTAGTATGATAAAGGGAGAGAAGAGAAAACAAATAAATGGAGTACTTAATAGAGCACAGTAGTAAGAAGTGTCCTTTAGTACATAACAGAAATAGATGTTAGTTACTGTAAATGTTTAGTGATTTTTTTCACATATAGAATATAACAGAATAACATTTGCAAGAATTAAAAATACGCTGCAGTTTCCTAGCTGAAACTCGAGTTTTTTCTCTACCGCAGTTTCTATGGCTACTTGCTTGCATAGTTGCACAATTTTTCGAGTTAAGAAACCATAAACAATTTCCAGTGTTGAAATACTAAATGTTAGCTCTGTGACTTGTGGGAATCATGGAACCCAAGAGTTCCATGGAGAATGGAAAAGAAAGGAGAGTATAAAACAATAAGACAACTGCAAACTTATTTCTGGTACTCGCCACTTTCCATAACTCTTGTAATGATAGTTTGTGTATCCACTCTAATTTTGGATGGCTGAACATACAGGAACTTGAAACCATGACTACTTTTTCTAACTGAATCTTTAGAGCACAGTTTGGCTTGTCCTCATGTTATGATGCCTGGATAAGTTTGCATGGTAGGGTGGAAATAAATCGCTTTTGGAAGGAAGAATTGGATGTGAGTAACATTCCAGGTTTTATATGAGACTGTATGTGACTCTTGCCAGCCTTTTCCAGGGTTGCAGTTTCTGAGGAAGTGGGAGAGGGAAATTCTTACATTTCACTTGTAAAACTTGCAACAAAATGATGGTCTGGTAAAATTCTTGGAGATCTGGGAAAAAAGTTTCCAGTTTGTGCCTGTTCTCATCACTCGGGGATATCTGATCACCCTGTGTGACTTTGTCCATACAGCAGAATAGGTACAGCATGTTCATAAGTTTTCAGTCCTTAACTTCCTTAAGTTTTCATTTCAAATACTGTTAATTGTTTTGGTTTCTTGCCTTTTTTTGTTTATATAAGCTTTGGGAAATTTTCCTGGGACACACTTAGCATGGGTTTATACAGAATGCTGAAAAGAGGTGGTTTCTCTTGTGGTCTGGGACTCAAATGTTCACTTCTGTCAACAGAATCCGCAGAGCTTCTTCTTTACATGTGCAGCTGTCATGGGAAGCTTTTGGGACCTCACCGTAAGAATATGGGAAGTTCTTTGTGTGGTCACAAGATAACGCAAGAAATTGCCAAAGGAAAATAATACCTGAGTATTTGAGATCTCATAAATGAAAACTGCAGTGGTGGTAAAATAGGAGTGTTCATACCAGGGAGTGAATTTTCAGACACGTGAGAGAAAAATACTGTAGTAATCCATGTAAGATAAAGACTGCTTTGGGGATTTTTGTCTTCTCTGTGCTGTATAAGAGCTGTAGTGAGGAAAACTTGGAGCAAAATTCCAATTCCAGTTAAGCAGAGAAGACTGGAAAGACTGTGCTAAACTTAGATGCTGTTTTCTGGCAGCCTTGTGCATTGTGTTTTCTAGATTTCAGTTATCTTTCTTAAGGCCCATTTCATCAGATTAAGAGCAGGATGGGGGAAAATTTTGCTTAGAATCTTTCTCCATGGGAATACAGAACAGTTTCATAAGATTGACATATTCACACAGGTTTCTGAATTTTAACAAACAGAAGAAAAAAAAGGGAACATGAGTTCTCAAAAAAATTCATAGTATAAATAACATGAAACCATGTTTCCATGATTCCAAGCTTTGAATCTAACATTTTTTCATGTGTGGGTCTGATTGCTGTGATGCACTTCATATTTTAGTCAAGTTTTGGTTTAGAAATTTTGTGCTGTCTTCCATAAAGTAAGACTGAGAGCTACAGGGTTCTTAGCAATGTTTTTACAGTCACCAGTGATTGTAGTTCTTTAAGGAAACTGATTCAATACCAAATGTTTGGGCCTTAAAAGGCATTTACAGGTGGTGTTCTTTCCCCCAAATTGTTGTAATGGTGACAGTGGATAAACTTCTAAAGGAAATTCTGTTGGCCAATTCCCTTCTCTTGGTTTATCCTATCTTTGGGTCACCTTCTGGTGAAAGGGAAAGCAAAAAAAAAAAAAATCCGTGGGGTATTTTAGAAGAGCAATGTCCTTTGGATGAAAGAAAAAACAGGTGAGAGGTGTGACATTTTATGTAGCAAAAGGTTATAATTGAGAGTGTTACAAGCCACCCAAGAAACTCAAGGATAAGCCAGATTCTTTTCAATGGATGCCTTGGGGCGGATTGGAGTGAAAGACACTGAATGGTTGGTGTTCCTAACTCTATGTAGGGTTTATTGCAGGACAGTGTGGTTGCAATGGACAGCAGGTATGTAGCCATTTTGGTTCTTATTATCTCTAGTAATATGACAATATACACTTTAGAAGTGTGTAAGGAAGGGACAAGTGTAGAAAGTTCTCACCACCGAAGGCCTCCTTACGACAGTCGGTTGTTGGAGTTGCAGTGTTGGTCAGAGTGGTGGCTGCAGAGCATCAGCTGGTGGGAGCAGTTGCACAAACCCCCCTAAAACAGCAGCTATTGGGTTTATATCCACTCAGGCTCAGGTGGGAGCGCCCAGGTACCTCCTGGGGCGGGGAGTTTCACACTGGATGATGGTTGTGGGTGAATGTTGTGGCTCACGGGACCTTTCGGAAGCCTTTGACACCTAAGACACTAGAGCTCTATTTCGTGAGCCAGGTCGAGTCCATTATGGCCCATTGGCAGAGGTGAAAACCTTCAGGCGGAGTGCGAATGTCCCGGCGCTTCCCCGGCGAGGGAGTTACCACCTCTGAGGTCACTTTAGTAAGGACAAGAAGACACTTCCCCCTCACGGGGTTGCCTCTTTCCTTATCTCCTTCAGCACCAGCTGTAGCCTGTAGGGCTGTGCTCTCCCTCTGCCCCTGGGCGGGCGCTTTGCACATCGCCAGCTGGCCCTGAATGTTGGAGCTATCAGCATTCCAGCCTCTCTTGCAGTATCGCTTGTGGATGCATTCTCCGCAGACCTGGGATGGTCGGACAATAGCCCCCCTTTATCTTATCTCGAGTGCCCGTCACTCTGCAGACTCCAGTCCGGAGGCACATTGGGGTGGGGCGGGCTGCAGTGGCCGCAGGTGAACAGCTGCTTCTGCAGTTTGCTAGAGTGGGCAGAAGGCCTTCGATGATTTTATCAATGTTTAAGCCATTAACCATTTCAGTCTCTCACGGAGAGCTGGTGTATATTTCTTTTAAAGGTGCGATTCCAGCAACAGAGCATCCTTTTTGTTATGTGAATCTTAGTGTTTCTGTTCCACAGCACGGTGTTCAGGGTTCTTTCATGTTTCAGGTCTGAGTACTGACATTGCATATCCTCATATCTCATATCTGCATATCCAGAAGTAACCTGGATTGCAGAATTATCTTTGTGAGTAAACCAGAGTGTCTGTATATCATTACTAGAGTACGGTAAGTTTATTGTTTATGAAAGAGAAGGGGAGGAAAGGAATGCTAGTAGTCCATTATAGGATTTTTATTTGTGTCCAGGATTTCTCATGGTAGAAAACAAAAGGAAAAGTTTGAATAGTTTGTATATGTCCCTGGAACCTAGAAATAAAAACAAAGGCATAAAATATTGACTGTGGGGAACAGTTAACTAAAATGGAAATTTTGTGATGCCTTACTGCCTTGCCTCAGTAATTAAACCGCAGGGAAGCAATCAGCAGAGATTTAACTTTTTTGGTTTTGAATATTTCTTCTGAAATAATGTGATGGTTTGTGCTTGGTTTAAAGCAATCCATATTCTTGAATATGTTTACACATTGCAGTACCGTCAAATCTTCCTAATTTGTTATAGTACTTTTGAGAGGCAGCAAAGTTTCCCTAGCTTCATTTTGGACACCAAAAATCCTTTCCCACCTCAGTAGTGCTAGAATACAGAAATACATGCATTTTTTTGGAGAGTCCTGAGCTTTCATCTGACAGTCAAAATGGACTTTTGTATAGACACCACCTTTATTTTTTGTTCATTTAAACAATAAGAAGCTCTGAAATCTAAACTGAAAATTCCTATTAAGTTAGCTTTTTCTCATTACCCAGCATTTTTTTTTCCCATCATCTTTATGTTCCCTATTTGACTATAAACCTTCCCGCCTGTTTATGGTCCTCTTCTTTTGGCAAAACCTTAAGATTCTAGCTTTGAATGTCTTGAGCATGCCAGTAATTTGGTCCTGAGTATATATTTGCTTTTCCTTGTTATTGGACATGCTCCTGTCCTGTCTTGCCCCCTCTGACTGTGTTTGGTGCACGAGTACATTGTGTACTTGGAGCTGTTTCAGTTCTGCCTCAACACCTGACTGCTAGTTGGGCCTTTGGTTGCTGACAGTGTGACTTACCTTCTCCAGCTTTTTCATGATAACCTCAGAACTGCTGTGCACTGCAATTTTTTTCACTTCAGCAATGGCAGAAAATGCTGTTGTACTGCAGTGGTGGTGGTGTTTTTTGCTCAGATGAGGATATTTAATTGGTGGGGCTTTTTACCCTAGGAAGGTTTTACAGCCTAGGGAGGCTCTAGGTTCTACAATAATTTTTTTTCTCACTTCTCTCCATCCTCCTCCTCAGGTCCTGGAAAATTCACAGGATATACATATCCACGGTCAGCCGGTTTTAAAATACATTTTATCTGAAATCTTTATTGTGCACGGTATTGTGGACACATCTAAAAAAATTGTGCTAATTTGTATCTGCCAATGGGTCGATAACCCTTCGAAATTATTTAGTGGGGGGGGGAAATCTGCTTCTTTGTTTCCTTGCAGCTATTCCTGGTAAACAATCAGGCAATGATTGCTCATAGGAGAAGGACAGTTGTCAGCTCGTCTGTGTTCTAAGTAGTGTCTTAAGATTCTAGAAGAACTTTAAGGTTGCATTCAGGATGGGTTAATTTTCCTCATGGTCCTATAAGTTATGCTTGATGATGTAGGTCTGAGTGGCACTGCAAATAGTGTTATGTGCAGGACATTTTAGCACTTGCTTTCAAGTAATCTGAAGAATCTGAAAGGTTCTACATTTGTTTAAAGACTCAAGAGTCAACCTTTGGTGTTCAGGTATTTTTATCCTGAAAGATAAAGAGAAACCTTGATTTTTTTTCATTTTCTATAAAAGACAAATCATCAAACCATAAGCCTTTTAACCTCAGGACATATTTACACCTTTGGAATATAAAGAGGGTTTAGAGGTTTTGTTGTTCCAGGATGCCTTCTGGTCTTAATTTTCAACATCATCTTTTCGGTAGCTTCTTTCAAGGTGTGACGAGAAACCATGAATAATTTCCTCTGTTTTCACCATCTGTGCTACCTTCTGCCTCTCTTCCATCTGATGACAGACTAGCTCAACTTCATCAGATCTTTTTATATGCTAATATGCTAATATGAACTGGAATCTTCAATTTTGTTGTCCATGGCTTATTTTTTTGTCTTCACATCAACTTTCAGGTCTCTTTGTACAGTAATTCCTTTAAGCACCTGGTGGTACTTTGCAAAACTGAGATCCATAGAACCAATTTGTCTGTATACACACTTTACTCTCAAGCAAAAAATACAACGGTGATTCATCCTAGATTTGCAAGAAAAGGTATTTATGCTTAAAATTCAAATTCAGGAAAATAGTCCCATTTTTGTAATTTTCCAGCATGGGAAGGGAACAGTTATTTTATTCTCATCCTTGAAATTATTTGGACTTCCAGAAAAAAATGCAGGTTACTTTTGTTTGGACCAGTTGTCTTTTAGCAGAGACCTGCCAGTGCTCATCTGAGATGAATCATCATGACTCTTTTGCTTGAGTACCTGGCTTCTAAAGATCAGTTAGCTCAGGTTCTATCAACTACTTTAGGGTTCTCCTAGTATTATTATTATTATCATCATTATTATTAATAATAAGAATAATAATTTTTTAATATTTCAGGGACAGTAGACAGAAAAAAAGGAAAAAACAGCTATATTTAAATAGCCCTTGGAATACAGGAGAGGGGAGAAACCTATCAGAGTTTTTTCTCTTCAGGAATCTTTTCAGGCTGTGAAAAGTTGGACAGAATACTTAGACACTCATCCTCCTACTATGATGAACTCCTTTCTAGTCTTTCTGGAAAAATAACCTTAGGTTTGTTTTGGTTTTGTTTTGTTTTTTGGGGGGGTTTTTTTTTGTTTTTTTGGTTTGGTTTTTTTTTGTTTGTTTTTTGGGGTTTTTTGTTTTGGGGGAGTTTTTTGTATCTATGTGTCAATAACAAATTTCAAAATAACATCTCTCTCTGATCTGCTGAAAAATTCTTCACCTATGCTAGTCCACTCAGCCTCCCTGTTTCGAAGCGAATACTGAGTGTCTGTCAGGGTCAGAGTACTGATGTTCCCATGCTGTTGGAGAGATCCTTATCGAGAACATAAAGGGCTCTATGAGAGGATGCTCTAAAAAGCCTTCTGTTTCTTCTCTCTCGGCTGAGTGTCCAGACTTGGGACTTTCTGTTGAAGCTAAAGAAGCTCAGCCATCCCACTGTGTGCTCCGCATTCGCCGCGCAGCGTTACCTTGGTGCTCCAGCTACACATTTCAGTTCATGTTCTCAATGGCTCTCTAGGTGGAATTCAATTGTTTCCAGCGTGGGAGACCAACGGGAACAAACCAGGCAATGGTCAGGACTGGGACTGCAGGGCAGAACCTCGGTGGAGTTTACAGCATTGCCATTGACAATCATGGCTCTTCAGATGGTAGCACTGTTTGGGAGAGCAGGTGAAATCCACACTCAGGACTGTCCCTCCCACTGCCACTTTTTTGGATAAAGCGTCCATGAAGTCCTATAGGTTTCCCTTTTTGCAAGCAATTCTATTTTAACTAGGGAATGTAATTTTATGTAGCCTCCCATACCTAGGCCATTCTTTCATGACCGGGATGATATGAGGAGGTGATTTTTTCTTCACAGGATCAAGTCAGGACCATGCTAGTGGCGAAGCAATGCTGTCTGTAAAGGCTGCTAAACAGAATGATGATTTATGGCACGCCTGTGGTGGAATCTGCGCAGAGTGGTGCAGTTCATCAGAACTCTGGCAACCACTGAGGAGAGTCTCCACTGCAGATAGCTGTGAAGCTCTTCTCTGCTCAGGGCAGAGCCAACAGGCTTTGAACTGACATTCAGCAAAGAGTTATGGCACCACACAGGAATCTGGGAGTTGTTGCTAAGCTTGTAAGATTGATCTGTCAGTCTTAGAATGAGGACTGTGACACCTCCTTCCAGGTCACTGACAGTAATGCATGAAGATGTTTAAATATACATTTAAAAACGGTGAAAAAAATATTCATAGGTTGCACCGAGGGGCAAGACTTTCTGAGAACTCTGGAGTTCTGTAGCAGAGCCAGGACTGAGATGACACAGCAACTGTATCTGAAGTATGTGTGAGGATGTGGTGTGAACACATGCCGTGGGTAGTGCAAAGGTTGAAAATTCTTAACTGCCTGGGAACATGTTCAATTACAATATAAATATGTAAATGAACAACACTTCTAAGAAAGTAAATCAGTGCTAAAGAAAGATTTCTGGAAAAAAGTTACTGAGCGTAGTCATTAAAATCTTCCAAGTTGATGCTATGTAGCACTGAAATGTATTCAAATCAGATATCTTAGAATTATTTGGACTTGAAAATTCTGAAAAAAAATCTTAAAAATTCATTCATGTTTAGCTATTATAAGATCTTTTTAATGCCTTCTGAAAAGAAACAGGCAGAAACAGAAGAAAAATTCAAGATAAATTGACTCCACATAACTATTTGGTTTATATATTTTTCTTCTCTCCAATTATCTTATGAAGCTAAATTATGCAGGGGAATTCTGCAATACTAAGAAATCGATAATTAAAAAAAAAGAAAACTTTTGAGATCAGAAAAGAGAGGTTCTGAACACTTAGACCTGTCCAGCATACCAATAATTTTTTGTCCAGATAGTAACTCAATCATACTTATTTTTCTTTCAGTGACTGCCTCAAGTCAGTATGGCCAAGCTGTGCTTCCTGTGGAAATTATGGATTCAATCAAAACAATCTATAAACCATGATCAGATCTCTTGGAGAAATGGAGAGACAGCTGTATCATGGAGATACAGCTACTAGAAGATATGGGAGGACTACCTGGAATCATATTCAAGGCAAAAATGGAGAGCCTGCAGAATTATCTTTACTTTGACATCTGGAAGAATTTTATTTATTATTCATCGGGTGCTTAAACTTCAAGTTTGAAAGTTAATATTAAGTTTTCAGGAATGACCTTGGAAACGGTAAAACTGGAGTGACCATCAGTTATTTCATGTCAAAATGGGATCACATGGAGGTCTGTTTGGTCCATTCTTGTTCAGTACCTCAACTAGCAACCTTATTGGTGGAATCTCAGAGTTTGCTGTTGTCTGTACCTGCCGTATCTCAAAGGACAGAATTACTTGATGTATAGAAGACTGTAAATTGATGCCATTCAGCAAAGGCAAGCATAAAGTGCTGCACTTACAAAAGTGAAATCAAATCCACAAATATAAAATTGATTATAAGCCACTGAAATACTGCAGAGGACAATGGGGTTTTAGTGTGGCTACTAAACCAGTCGAAAGCGAAGAAGTGATGCTGTGGAAGTGAGAGGGAGGAAAGGAAATGTCTGATAGGTGAATTAATAGGGGTATTATCCAATCCAGGAGAGGTACGTCCTGCTGGTGAAGGTGTGCTGTGTCCAGACCTGAGCAACTTTAATAAGCAATGGAGTAGAATGGCAAAAACATATAGAAAATATGGTTTTACAGGTATGTTGTATTGAAGGAGTTGGATTTAGAGGAAGGTTGAATGGACATGATTTCTTCATATGTAAAATATTGTTACATGAAGATTATAAGCTCTGTCAGTGGAGCACAGAGTAATCAGCTTCTAATTTGTGATGGAAATCCCTCCCCAGTATTCTGAAAATAAAAGCTTTCTAATAAAGCAGTATCAATGATGCCAAGCTGTGGAATTTCATTCACGGGGAGTGTTTGAGAGTAACATAAGTGAACGAATCGTAAAATGACCTTGTGCCACTCTGGTTTGCACTTTTTGGTTTTACATGGCAAAATGCACAGAAATTTGTTTCAAACATCAGCTGTCACTGCGTTCCCCACTGATGGGACTCCAAAAGCGAAAACAGCATGTGCCAAACTATGTGTGTTCCTGGGAAATTCACTGATGGAGTGGGCTTTGATGTAAATACCCATGAAAGAGAAAAAGTTGCCAAATTCCCCCTTGGAGCAGGTCCATGAATAGAAGTGCAAATGCAAAAGGTCCCACTTTGAAACAGAAAGAGCCAGGTGACAAAAAGCTGGTTGGAGGCAAAGAGAACAATAACCCCAGACCATTCCTCTTGTATGGGATACAGTGGCTGTCAATCCAAATGGAGGAGCAAACCAGTGTATTTTGCATATCAGATTAATAGCTCTTTGTTCATGCCCTTGATGGTCAGACTCTCAATCACAAGTATGACTCTTGTATTTTGCAGTGACCTCATGACCAGCCTATTGTCATGTCGGGAGTTTGCATTCATGTTACAATGTTATTAACATTGATAATTTAATGTAAGGGTCTTGGAAGAGTTCAAGTAAGGTGGTTTTCTGTTTACTTTTTAACTTCTTAAGAAATTTTGCCTGTCTCTCCTTTGTCACAGTGTCATTCAGGCTCTTGTTCACATGATGTTTAATTCCTACTATTACAGTGTGGTAAGAATGGAGAGAGAATGTGTATCGTGCTTGTTGAAGCAAAATGCAGTCGACATAAAATCATGTTACCTGATCTACATTCAGGCCAAAGAAACTGCTTTTTCTTCACACAGAGATGTGTGGCTGCCCAGTGCTTACGCTTTCTCCTTGGCTCTTTTTCATTCAGTGATACAAACAAAACCGGGACTCGAACGTACATTAATTAATGCTTCCAACAGGATAAGGAGGATTCTTTGGCCTATTGCAATGGAATCTCACCTAGTGACATTGATACTCATACTCCCTCTGTAAAATGTAATGCAACTCTGCTTCTGGGCCATGTAACTCCCAAGTCATGACTGGCAATTGTTTGAGTGTGTGGTGGGTCTAATTTCACATGATAAATGCCCAAGATGCTCCTGTTGATAGTATTACAAAGGTGGCCCAGTATCAGACATGCTAGTTCATAAGAATTCCTTAGAGGGAGAATGAAATTTCCCATTTTTACAGATGGATAGAAACATGAAGGGGTGAAATGACTTGCAGAGGTCACGTACAAAGTCTGTGGGAAATTTGGGCTAAGAGCTATATCTTATAATTCCCAGCTCAAAGTCTTAACCACAAGATTGTATTTCCCCCCACATCAGTGAAGCCCTGTTTCATCACCTTCAACAGCTGATAAATTACTGGTTTGAGTTGCCTAAATGGCAGAACTTTGAAGGGAAAGGTAAGAAGTTTTTGTGGCTTTTAAGTGTTGTCATGGACACCTTAAATCATTCACCAACTCTATAAGAATCAAATGAAATTAACTTTCATTTCTGACTTGTAATTAAGTGTTTAAGAAGGCTGTGGAAGCCATCAGTTGATCAAAAAAATAAATAAAAAAAAACATTTCAGCAATAGTTCAGAGACTAAGAGATAGTAAACTAGTACTTTTAAAACTTGAAATTGATTACATTTATAAAGCTTTTTTTTTTCTCTCCAGGAAACAGAAGAATGTCTATGAATATCTCTTCAGTAAAATATTCAGTTGCTCAGAGGTGTCTTTGTTTGAAGGTCTTTTTGGAAGTGTGCTTCTTTTGAGACCTTTTCCTGCGATGATTACATCAAATTGCCACACAGTTACCTTACATTTACCTTTCGGTCCCATGTTTCAGTGTGACACTGTCTCAAAGATAAGGACAAATATCCAATAACTGATTATGTCAAGTAATAGTTCCAGGTATACCTCCACTGAACCCCTTTAGCATTTGTTTTTGGGTATGTCTATGCTGCAGTCTGATGCCTTGAGGTGAGCTCAGCAGATGATGAGGATGACTGAAAAAGCTGTTTGAAGCATCAGGAGCAGTCAGGTTGCAAAGATTTAGGTGTTGGTACAGCCTTGTGCATCTTCCATGGCTGTGTCCTCCACTGCAGTCTGTACGGGACAATCTTCTTTGGTGTTGGTACCCAGCTCAAGAGAACGAAAGTTTGCTTAGGTCATGCTCAGACAGCAGTGATGCTTCCCTCTTGTACCACAGAAGTATTACCTTTCAGGACTGGAACAATGCTGGATTTTCACATCTGCTCCCCTTCTAACATTTGAGTTACTGCATGAATTAATGCCCTCAAAAACAGCACTTCCAGAGCTGATTTTCCTTTGTGAGCCTGGAACCTGAATATCCAAAGAACCTGCTGTTACTGTTTCTTAATGAGTGACTTTCATTGGAAAATCTGGTTGATGGAGAAATTTAGATAATAGAACTCTTGGTTTTAGCATCAGTCCTTCTTTCCTCTTTCATTTACTGTATTCTGCTCATCATATCTATTATTTTTGACATAATCTTAGTCCTTTTTATACTTTGCTGCATATAGTTCTGAAGGAGAAAACCTCACTTTTTATTCCTAATGTAAACAGTATAAAAAAATTCTCCTCATTATTTATTTACACATGTATTGGTAACCCCCTAAAATCATATGTGAGGTCATGAATGTTATAAATACATAAGATTTAATCAGAAATAACACCATCTATTAGACCCCAACATGGAATCTAAATAAGTTCTCGAAGGTGACCTACTTTTTGTTCTCCCTGCTTTAAGTGAATTACATCTTCTTATGATAATATTTATAATACATACAATATATTCCTATGATAATATACTGTATGCTTGGCAGGAATTGTGTTACTGAAGGTGATTCATTCATAATTTTCCTAGCAACTGAATCTGCAAAAGGAAGTTTTAAAGAAATACTTTTACAGCTAATTATCTTATTTTTCCCTAGAAAATTTTAAATTTAGGCTGTTATGGAAGGTGAAGTTATCAAGGGCTAAAATCCCAGTTCATTTTCCATAGGTTATGCAGTGTGAATAGTCTCCAAAATACAGGGGAAAAAAAAAAGAAATAATTTATATTCTGATTGAGGTGCAAGGCCAGCTGGAACTAGCATTTTATATTTGTAAATACTGTGGAATTAGAAGAGGGATTTTAAAACTCTTCTGAGAGGCTGAAGGATAAATCTATCCACCCTCTTCCTGAGTTTATGAGACAAGGAAGTTTTACATACTTTTGTTCTAATAGCTCTGCTTTTTTTCTTGTGGAGTTTTTTGACTGCATTCACTTTCTACATTGCAAATATACTTTCTTCTGTTCTGCATCTTTCTTACATAGACACTTCTTTTTTACCTCAGTCACTGTGTTTTCCATGTTTTCATTACCTGTGACTCTTTGCATAAATCCTACTTTTTTCCCCTTCCCCTGGCAGAATAATTTTCTTCAGAATTTTCTTGTGTGTGTGTGTGTACATGGTATCACTTATTTTTGTCCTGCATATCCCTCTTGTCTCCTTCTCCCACTTGTAGTTGTGTTTCCATTGTTTTGTGGCATGGTGTTGTCGCTTCATATTTTTCAGTGGAAGACCAATAAATCCTAAAGTATTTGCTTTGTTTTCTCGCTTTGATGCCTGGCTACTGAGTTTCTTTTTCTTTTGAAAAATTTTGGTTATTTTTAGGCTTGTAACTAACAAATCTGCTTCCTTCCAGGGCTGCCATAGTCCAGGTGTATGTTTTTGCCTTTGGATATCGCTCCAGAAGTGCTTCCTTTCCCCTGACAAGTATTGACTCTTCAACCACCTTTCTTTTATCTTTTTTGAAAATACTGCTTACCTCAAAGCCCACTAAAACAGTAATAAAAATAATAGTAAGTATTCAAAGCTGGCAAAAAAAATAACATACCATTCAATATTAGTGACACTTTGTGTCAGATTTTCAGATTAGGAGAATTGTTTTCATGCTGTCAATAAACTGCTAATTGCATGTTGGACATGGTGTGTACATAATACACATTTTTTATGTATATGTTTACTGCAAGGGTCCAAACTTCTAACCTTTTTAACTCTAAGCATAGCTTTTTCTTCTGAATTAAACTTTTAAACTTAGATAGGTGCATCTATTAAAATAATTCAGTCAAAAAATTAAATCTCCAAGGAACTTTTAAAATTTTTGAATGACTAATGTACCAGATTTACAGTGGAATTTAGAATTAAAATTTATAGGTATTGTGATGTCTTGTTACTTACAGGATGAGGTCCAGCCAATACTCCCAGCTTTTTCTGTAGGAGTGGCAAGTGCAATGATGGGATAACAGGAGCAAAATGGGGATTAGTATAGATTAGTAGAAAACATGTCCACGTGTAGCACCTTGATACCCATTGGGTGGAAATATCTGAGTTCTGCAAACCAGCTTTTTAACGAGAGCTAGACTGAATTTATAGATTTGGCATGTGATTTACTCAGCCTTCTAACTGTTACATCTTTTGAAAAGTACTAATGGGAGATTTACTTAACAAGTTTTACACAAACTTTTTAAACTCAAGCAAACCCCTAGCAGTGGCACTGTGTTCCCATATACTTATGAGGAGAAATACAAAAGCATTAGGAAGATACTTTTCCAAGAAATTGTGAAATGTAGCTATGGAGCTTGACCAGTTGCCCTGAAATGGCCTGCCCATCACTGTATTCCTGCATATTAACTCACGTTGACACTGACTCTGAACTTTAAAAAATGCTTACATGTTCATATTCTTGGTCTGTTAGGGTTTTTTTGTATACTCCTGCTCTTCGAGCAAATCTACCCTTAATGAATAGAAAATAACGAGCTCTTGTAGTTAACTTCCTGCATAATGATGTCCATGAGAAATACTTCCTCCCATTTCCACTGAGGTAAGTCTGTGTGGTTTTCTGATGCTGTATGAGAGTGTCTTTTCTAGAGGCATTAATATATTACAGCTGGGTGTGAAACTCCTGGTCTGAACAAGGCAGAAATCTCAGCAGCAGCTTCTGTTGATGAGCACCAGTTCTTTGTTCTCTGCTCTCTACATTGCTTTACAGTTGACTCTTACCATATTCCGTCTCTTCAGGTACTGCACAGATTTCTAAAAGGTCACAAAGAGCTTGTGGATGGGCAGTGAGGCTTACAGAAAATATGGCTGAAGGACACTATTAGAGGTTTTGTAGGACACTGGATTTCCCTGGGGTGCTGGTATCAAACATAGCCAGCCCAGCCCAGTTCTGTGGGGTGCCTGAGTGAGACGATCTGTCTGGGATGGAGGCTGGGCTCTCTACTCCAGGGGAAAGAAACTTGCACAAGACTGAAAAGAACTCAAACTTCAACCTCATTGTTTTTTTAGGGCCAGATATACTACTTTGATCTTTTCCAGTCTAACACGCAGGAGATTCTTAGTCTTACGTTACTTCTGTCCTCCCTTTTTCTTCCTGCCTCTCTGTTCCCCTTCAGAGCACTACACCTCTTCTCAGGACAAGAGAAAAGTGAGATAATAGGTGTAAGTCCTGTAGGATGTGCAAGTTCTGTATTGACAAACAGTGCATCAAAGTGAATCTCCACTCCAAAAATATGAGGAAAGGTCGTGTTCTAAGAGAACATGAGATGCTGAGACTACATGGAAGAAGTATCACCCAAAGCTGATCTTGTGCTCTTCCTTAAGCATCAGATACTTCAGCTGTTGGCAAGAGGCTGCAGAAGGTGGGCTTCACAAAGGCAGTAGTGCTGGTCCTGTGTCTGCTCAGATGCAAGATGGTAAATATCCAAATAATTTGTTCTCTTCCAGATGAAAGAGAAATTCAGCCATTTTACAGTCCAGTTCTTAAAAAGAGAAGAAAAAAACCAAAAACCACAAACAACTCTGTGTAAGCTTTTGAAGTTCTGACATTGGTAGTAAAACTTAAGAGCTGTTTCAGGCTGTCAATTTTAAGGAGAAATACCTGATCTATTAATAAAACTGTAAGTCACAGACATGGTGTAATTTGTGGTGATTTTTACTAGGAATTATAAAAACATACTCTTTTCAGCAAGTAAAGCAGTTAGTTTAATTGTTTCAAATCTGGATAGGCCTTGTAGCTTCACATGGTGTCATTTCATCTATCCATTCATCGTGTTCTTGTGAAATAGCAAGTAAAGCACTGTCTTCTAGGGCACCTTACAGCAGTAAGTCCACTGCAGCACTTCCTGTGCAATTCATTTTTCTCAGTTTGGCCATATTTATAGTTCTTGCCCAATGCAGTGTCTGCCCTTTTCAAATATTTTTTTCAGGGCAAGCAATCAATTGAAATACAAATTCCTCTCGGTTACCATGAGTGACTCCAAAAGTAATTGCATTTGTTTGTTTCGTCCTTTGTTTTCTCCTTCAATTTACTTCAGCTAGTGGCTCTCACAGCCAGTGGCTGTTGCAATATCAGCTTTGTTTTATTGAAATAGTGTTTGCATTCGACTCCAACACTTTAGAATTATAATAACAGAATGGCTGTTCTAGAGAGGAATATGGTAATATGGATAAATCAAATTTGATTTCAAAGATCGAATGTTTTCATTTTCTGTAAAATCAGAAAGTACTAATCATTTTGCCAAACAGTAGTTTTAAAGAGTACATTTATGAAAACCTTTTTCTGAACAAAATTCAATGCCAGTGTTTATGTAGTTTACTCCATCTTTTGCCATGCAACAGTTGCATTCTGCTGTCCCTCTTTCTTGAAGTTTCCAGTAAAAGCTGTGTAAATTATTTCTTGTAAGTAAGCAAGGGCAGAGGTAAACACAGGAAGAGCTGCTTACTCACAGTTAATTCTCATTAAAAAATTATAATTTTGTCTCTTTCCCATATTGCATTAATTGATCCAGCCTGCAAAGTGTTAGATAGAAGAATCCTTAACACACACTAGACTGTTTAGAGCAGGTGTTTTACTTTCCAGAGTCAAATGCAAATTAGCACTATCAAACGGCGCTTTCCCCATTGCCGTACCGGCAAAGTATTTGGCATTTCAAAGCAGATTTCTCTATAGGTTTTTACAAACCGTGTCACTTCTAGGGCGCGCAGTTCGCAGCGCAGAGCTGCGTTGGCTAAAGCGCGGCTCCCCGGAGCGAGCGGAGCGAGCGCTGCTGGCGGCGCAGGGAGCGGTGCGGTGCGGCGCGCTGAGGCGCTCTGCGGCGCGCTGCTCTGCGCTGCTCTGCGCTGCTCTGCGCTGCGGTGCGGTGCTCCGAGGTGCGGTGCGCTGCTCTGCGGTGCGCTGAGGTGCGGTGCGCTGCTCTGCGCTGCGGTGCGGTGCTCTGAGGTGCGGTGCGCTGCTCTGCGGTGCGCTGCGCTGAGGTGCGGTGCGCTGCTCTGCGCTGCGGTGCGCGCCCGGCCCGGAGGGTGGCACTGGCCCTCCACGCAGCGCCCGCCACCAGCCCCGGCTGGGGGACGCGGCCCCGAGGTACGTCCTGCCTGTGCTCCGAGGCAGCGCCCTCGGTCACGTTTTTGTCAAAATATTGGGACGGGCTCTGCAAGCGGCTCCCGAATAGTTTTGGTGCGACAGACACAGTGGTGTTTGCCGGGGGGTGAGTAAACAAACCCCAGCCTGCTCTCTGCCTTTCCCTTACCTGGAGATGGGCTGGAGGGACTCCTAGCGCCGCGGGTGCGAGCCCGGCGGTTTCGGACTGGGATGAGATTGGGAGCTTGGCCATGTGCTGTTAAGGGCGATACACAAGAAAAGCCAGGTTTGGAAACCTCTCTTCCAGATGCGAGAGTCCTCTGCTGTATCTCAGTTCCCCCCCAAACCCGTGTGGAAGTGTCTATAGGTGCATTTGCAACTTTCATGCATAGTCTACTCAAAAACATATTGCAGAGTTTAAATATGATTGCCACCAAAACTATTTTGCTGTCACGTACTTGACTGCAGGTCCTCTTGATCTGCTGTGTTCGGCTATTCAGTTAACAGGGCTGGGGACAACAGCTGTGTGCAGAGACAGTAAATGGGCCAGGGAAAGTGGTGAAAATGTCACCGATTTTTTGATGTGTTCTGGAGGGACAATGACAATGGTATATAATAAAGAAATCCCACAACTTCAAGGAAACTTAACATTAATTTTTTAAGGCTGTGGGCACTCAGCTTTGACCTTGCTGTTTATCTTTGAATGACAAAATCTTAAGAACAAACCCAAAGAGCAAATCTCTCAGGGAGGACCCATCTTAAGCCCCTAATTTTGATCACAAGATTGCATTGTCAAGTCGAGGAATTAGTTAATTCTGAAAGAGGAAAAAATTTTCCCTTTCTTAATTTACATTTTTAAAAACATGTTTGTTTGTTTTCCTGCTCAGCTCCCCACGCCTTGTAAATTGTGAATTTCTCTTTTGGCTATGCATGATAAGAAAATCGGCTTGATTCTACAAGTGTGTTAATCATCCTGTAGCTTAAAAATATCAAAGTGTAAATGCCTTAGTTTCTAAAGGGGTTGATCTTAAAATAATTACAGGGATCTGACCGTTGCAGCTCTTTAATTTTATAAAATGAACTGTGAGTTTAAAGTGACTCTCACTGTTGTCTCACCCTAAAATGAGCAGCAGGGTGAAAAATTAGTTTTGACGGTGAAATTTGGTGGCAATGGCGTTGGATTGTTACTGGTTTGGAGCAACGAAGATCTCAATACTCTGACTATAGCCCCAAATGTGCTACTGTTAAGAGTTGAGTAAAGTATACAGGAGAGTGTTTTAGGGGCTGAGGGTGCAGAGTTGCGGCAATGAAGTACTGCACTCGTGGGCTGTCAGGGTTAAACGCTGGCTGCACGAAGCTGGAGCAAGCGCGGCGCTCCGGGCGCCGGGACAGTAGCGAGGTTTGGCCACAGGAGGCATCGCCGGTGTGCGCTGCGCGGAGATTTCCCTAATCCCTGCGGGCTGGGCACGGCGAGATGCAGATCAGCTCCGGGCCGTGTCCTTCCCTCCCCAACCCCCGCCCCGTCCCAGCTTTGCTAACCCTTCTTGTCTTCTGATTGCATTGATCCTCTGAGAGGGCGCGCTTCTGCCTGGGCAGGGCAGCGTCAGTATTAAGAGATCAGAGCTGGCTTTCTCCCAGCCTACGTGAATGGATTTGGTGTCAAGGGCAAGGAAAGGCAGCTGCTGCTGCCCCAGAACACCACCCACCCACCTGTTCGCTGGGGAAAGTGTTACTGGCCCCAGGTGAGGCTCCTGCCTTTCACACTAAGAGTCCCCAGAGCTAAACACGCTCCCTGAGGCCCAAAGCGAAGCGCCTGCCAGAGAGCTGTACTTACCCCAAGCACCAGGGAAGTTTCTTTCGTTCAGATTACAAATGACTCTCTTAAATTCCTAAGTAGGACTCACAATTTAACTTCCCATTTCGGGGAAGTCTATGTGTGTGCTTAAATTAGAATGTCATCTGATAAGGCACAGTTCCCACATCCACTGTCTTATGACAACTAAACATATTTAATGAACAGTGGTTCCGTAGGGTACAGTAAGTGTCCCTGGAATAATAAGGGATATTGCATCGCTTCTGAGGGCAAAAGAGAAAGAAGAAACAAACCATTTCTGGCTTTCAGGAATTTAGACTCCTATTTCAAACTTAATTTAATTCTTATGGAGAGAGTCCCTGTAGGAGCAGCCAAAGTTTAATCAGTAACACAACAGCGATTTAGCTCAATTCTCAGTATCTTAGTCATATGGAGAAGCTGCTGCAACTGATTAGAAAGCCCATTTCATTGAAATATTGCATGGAAGCATGAAAATACCAGTGAGGAAAGGCAACAGTCACTTCATCATTCTAGATCCCATGTTAACGCATCACCAACTCTCACATTCAAAGCCTTTTTACAGAAATTTAACAGTTGGGGGACTAATAACCACCCACAACCCTTAATTCTGAGTGATTATTCTGAGCACAAATTAACAGATCTGGGCCATTACTACCCCAAACTGAATCATTCAGAGGGGTGGGAGGGAAGAAAAAAGGCAATACTCCATGGGAATGCCTCAGGATTAACTGCTTTTGTACATTTCCAGGCACTTTTGTCAATAGCATCTCCTGTGTAATAAATTCCTTTTCTAGTTCCTTTCACACTGTTTACAAGCAGATCACTTAAAAGTTTGCAATATACACTCAAATAAGATTTTCCAAGTTACAAGAATTATTCACTTCAGGTAATTTTATTCTTTATAAACTCTACATATTTGAATTTTTACTTGATAAATTCATAACAGAATGTATAAGTATTAAAAAAAACCAAACAACAAAACCACAACACAAATCAAAGCCAGCAAACAGTTGGTCCCCAAAGAATAAAGCAAGCAATCAGTTCAATAAACACACTTGATTTATTTTTGTATAAAAAGGGTTAAGTTTACAACTAAACTTTTATAAAAAGTTTAGCATGATTAAGTACATCATTACACTTTTTGCAGAAATGTATATTTCTGCCACTATACAAGAAAACTCTAATTAAAGAGTTCACAAGGTTTCACTCATATATATATATATTTATATATAAATATATACACAGCATTCAGTCCTAGGTTTGTGTCAAAAATGTAATTTCTGACCACAGACTTTCCTAAAAAACTGAACACTGGATCCTTCTGGTACTCACGCTCCACCTTTGGAAAAAAAGGCAAAGTCTGCTTTAAAATGGGCAACTCCTTGTGAGATTTTTGTTTCGCTCCCCACGCTGGGAATAGTATATAAAGGAAGCCTTCCAACTAGGGAAAGGGTATTTAAGAGTCTCTTCATAAATAACTAGGTTCAGTCCAAGTTGAAAAATGGGGTGGGAATAAAGATCAATCTTGATTTTTCTTCTTTATTAATTTTAAAATGTCCTTTTACTTGGATGTGGATTTCCCCCTCCAGATACAGCTGAAAAATAAATTCAGCACCTCAAAAAAAAAAAAAAAA